>PVIJ01002925.1:0-147009 GCA_004024925.1 Scalopus aquaticus
CAATGGGCAGAATAAATTACTGCATTATATATAACATATATAATAGCCTTCAAAAAAACAAAAAAATCTATCAGTTGAAAAAATCTAATTCCATGTTTTTGGATTGCTTTGTGCTTAAGCAGAGCTGCCCTCTTCCTCCACACCCCACAAGCAGCCCTTAGGTCTGCTCCATTGTCGATAGAGGATGGTTCTCAAGAATGCCTCTGCTGGGGCACAGTCTTGGCCTAAAGCAGGGTCTTCTAAGGGTGGTAATGGGGTTATTCTCTGGAGTCAATGTCTATCAATTCTTGGCATGCAGGACAACGCCTTTATGGTTCAGTAAGTGTAGACACATTTGGAAGAAAGTGGCCCAGACATCAGGACAATTTTTAAGTCACCTCAGGAGTTTATTTCTATCAAGCAGAGGAAAGATGGGATTCCCACTGCCTGAGGTTCAGGGCTCAGAATGAGGTAGGTTCTTGGGGGGTAGTGACCAGGCTTTGGGGGTTGAGTCCCTCATTATCTGTGCCATAGTCACCTGGGGTTTTAGGGCAGCTGTCTGGATGGGGTGCAGCTCATTGGGAAGAGGGGTGCTACCTTCTTTGCCCTCCTGCTTGGGTTGAGCAGCAGAGTTGAGCAGCACCTGAGTGGTTGGGTTCCACAAACTCACACCAGGAGCCAGCTTCATTGCTTCTGGCAGCAACATGGGCTTCCACATCACCTGAGAGGTGGCCTCAAGGATGGGAGGCACAGGATGAGGCCACATGTGAGGATCCTGGTCCTCCTGGTGCCCAGGGACTAGGCCCTGTGGAGGTATGCGGGTGCGGCCGGCCCACAGCTCACCGAGCAACTCAGCCTCCCCCTCCAAGCCGCTAGGCCACTTGGCACCTGGCCACAGCTTAGGCCTGGGGCTTCGTGCCCTATCAGGGAGCGCCGGGTGCGTGGCGAGAAAGCGGAGCCCGGGGCTGGGGAAGGGGAGTTTTGACCCGAAGCCTGGCGACGGTAGGCCTAAGCTTGAAGTAGAGAATTGGCGTTTTGGACCGCGATCCAAGGTGCAAAAAGGAACGCCCGGCGGGAGAGGGATGAAAATTTTGGGGGATACGTGGGCGCTCGGGATGAGGGCTTGAGTCTCAGCAGGGGTGTCGGTTTTCCCGCTCCGCAGGCGCCCGCGGGGGGCTTCCAGAGGGCGCACCTCGGAGTCTGGGACCAGAACCTCCGACAATGGGCGCACCCAGTGGCGCGGCAGACGCGCGGGGTCCAGGCGCGCCAAGGCGGACTTGAGACCCACTCTGTGGTGAAGCCCTCTCCGATGCCTGTTGGCGCGCGGGGGCTGCGGCAGAGAGGACTCGCTGGGGCTGAGCGCGATGGGGCCGCCCACAGAGAGGCTGGACGCCAACCCGTCGGAGGGAACACCCAGCACCTCCCCCTTCTTGAGCTCCAGCAAGTCCCCAGCGGCGTCTGTCCCGGGTTCGCAGAAGTACAGGTCTTTGAGTGAGAACTCGGAGCTGAGGGACTGTGCCCTCGCGGCGGAGGCCTGGGGGCTGGCAATCTGGGACAGCTCCAGAGAAGCCTGGGGACTGCCAGCGGGAGTCGACTCCACCGGCGGTGGAACGATGGCTATCAGAGACCTCTCCGAGGGCTGGAGATCTTTGGCTAGGTGGTCCCGTTCTTCTAAAGAACCTCTGGGCTCTGCCTCCTGAAACAGGTCCGGGGTGGGTGGAGGGCCCTGGTTGATTGTCAGCTCAGGGGAACGCTCTTGTGAGACTCTACCCATCCACGATCTTGCTAAAGGGATGTGGTCCATGCTCTCTTGGTCCTGGGGAAATGCACGGGGATGAACAGCTAAACAGCAGAAAGGGAAAAGGAACTAAGGGTGGAGGAGTCCAGAGAAATCCCGAGGGAAACGTAGACCCAGGAGAGGGGGCGGGAAGGTGTGGTGGGAACAGGGGGCTGGCTTACTTCGCTTTGGAAGGTCTCCTCCAGTTCGCGCGAGGTCGGTGCATGCAGCACCGGCACGGAGCCCTGAGCCCAGGCGTCTGTCGTGCACGCCGCGGGCTCCTCATCCTCAGCCCACGTGGGATCCTGGGCCACTGCAAATTCTCCCTCATCCCGGCCCAGGAAGCGCCACTCGATGATCTGCAGCATGGCCTCCCTAGCCTGGTTGATGGTGAACGGAATACACTGTGGAGGCGAGAGTGTGCGTCAGCCCTGCGGAGAGGGTTGGGGAAGAGCGGGAGATGGGTCTGAAGGATACGGATCCTGACACACCTGCCGTGTCAGGTAGACTTTGAAGGCAGAGTCCATGACTCGCGTTAATAACTCGTCCAAGATGTCCACCACCACGTCTTCGCCCTCCTCAAGGGCTATGAGAGCCATCCACTCCGCCTCGTTGAGCCGCCCAGGCACGATGTCCACCTGCTGTACCGGCACGGTAGGCGGCCTAGCCTTCTCGGCTTTGGATCGTGTCACCCCGCGGTCTCGGGCCTGCCTCTCCTGCCTCTATGGTAAAGGAATGCGAAAGAAGACAATTAGGGCAGGGAACCGAAGTATGAAGCAGAGAAGCAACTATAAGCTAGGAGAGGCTTTCTCAATTAGCCCAGTAGGAAGGAAAAGTCTTTTGAAAGGGACAATTTATTAAAAGCCTATCATGTGACATATGCTTTTTAGGCATTTGACCTAATTTAATTTCCATACAGACCGCTAAGCCCATTTTATATTCAAACAAACTGAAACTTCGCAGAAGTCAACCATCACTTGCTTGGGGCCACACACTAAATCCTGGCTATTTTAGCTCTAACTCACAAAACTTGCTTTTTGCACTAGTTGAAAGTGGTTCAAAGTTCTTGAGAGTTCAAATAATTAGAGAATGAGATATTAAAAGATGCTGGAATTATTACTGTTTTCGGTCTTTTTTCCTCCCCAGTCAAAATCAACGTAGACCTCATTTATATATATGTATGTACGTGTATACATGTGTGTGTTCTGAAGTGCAAATAAAAACATTATCCAACAAATTCCCTGGTTGGGTATTGAAAATATGTCTAACAAAAAGAACAGATAGCTAATTGAGTGCTAGTTAGATGATGGCGAATTATATATATGTATAAATTCTAGATGGATTTAAGGATAAACATACCAACAAAATTAAAAAATAAAATAAATATAAATAAATAAAACAAAAAATTACAAATAGGTTAAATTGTCATATAATTTCTGGATGAGAAAGCCATTGCTTAAGAAGAAAAGTAATGTAAGAAATAAATAGGTATACAGGTATAAACATATAGGCCAATTTTTCCTGTGCTTACATTAAAAAAATTCTAATTATAAGCTGATATTAGTCGTTACCACTTACTGATATACTTAAAATATATCAATCACAAACATTAACTCAATTCCTACATTTTTTAGACTATGTACTATTTTTATCCCTATTTTACAGAATTTTCCCAGAATCATCCAACAAGGAAGTAGTGGACTCATAATTCATAAGCAGGTATGGCTGGCTCCAGAACCTGACTTTATCCTGCCTCCCAAACAAAATATGTTTGTGACAAAGATAAAAAGGAGTAAATATCCCCAAGTATATAAAAAATTCATATAATAAAAATCATAAGAAGATAAAAGCAAAGGACATAACATTTTACAAAAGTGTAAACATTGATGACTAATGAACATTTTTAAAAATGTCCAACCTTCAAAACTATCAATTCCAGTTTTATGAATACACCCAAAGTCATATCATATGATGATTAAAGGTAATATTTTAGGAAGAATTTGCAATGGCATAGGAAAATAATGTGAAGAAAAGGAAAACAACAAAATTGTAATATGGGTATGTTTCTTTCCTACTTGCTTCACTTCTCTATTTTCTAAGTGATTTACAATGAATCTGTATCCTATTATAATCAAGAAAAATGCACTGAGAATGAAAAAGTATAGCCCCCCAAAATTCATTTTAGGGACATAGGAATTTACCAGCAGATTTGTGAGAGCCTCCTCAACTTGGTTTCCCTCAACCTGGTTCCTTCCAAAATGTACCTACAAACACAATCTTCCCAAACCTTTGTCTCCCACCCCAACCTTATTACCTCATACCTAATGTTCAACTAAATTAATTCTTTCCAATATCTGATGTTTCCTAAACCTCACACTGAACCCCAGATGCCTTAAATCTCATTTTCCCTCTGCTGGTGAGAACAACCCTGGTGGGCACCCCAGAGGATGGTCCAGAGCCCAGGCCAGGTATGGCCAGAGTAGGGCAGACTGGGATAGGAGAGGTGAGTAGGTCCCTTAATCTTCCCCTCCCAGGCTCTCATGTGACACCCATGATAACAACCTAGAGATATTGTTCTACAAAGACTCTTCAAATCTGTTTTATTCTAAAGCTTCTTGGTTTTTAAACAATTTGACTTTCAAGTGTGGTCTCAGAATTGTTTAATCTACTTCTTCCTTCTGAAATTCTCAAAATAGATCATTTGTCTAGCAGTACTCTCCCAATACCCGACCAATTCTGATTTATTCATTTAAACGGGCTTATATATGCTATATCCAAAGTCACTTCTTGTCCTGGGACTCTGCACCATCCATTTGACCCTTTCCTTCAGGTCAAAGCATGTAGGTGGACATGACGCAGGCGTAGGTTTTCTGTCCCAGTACCAAAGAAGTTTCCAAGTTCACCCTGAACGACTGCGGGCTTCGGGTGGCGCGGAGCTGGACTACGGTTGCCGACACTACCCTTAACAGCCGATCCCGGTTTTTGTGCACCCCCTGAAGCTCACCGAGCCTTCATGAGTCATCGTGGTAGCTGCAGCTCCAATCTCCGGGTTTCAGCAGTTTTCCAGCGGGCTGTTTGTCGCCGCCTAACGGTCACCCCAGCAACCGCGCCGCGAGTAGAAGGTAGTACCGCCCACAGTTGCCTCAGCAACCGCGCCGCGCGCTGCACGTTCGGGTTGCTCGCCCCGCCCCATGACCGTGCGTAAGTGCGTCGTCTCTATGGTGGCGGCGGATTCAGAGGGACCGAACCATCCTGGAGTCAGGCAAGCCGACCTAGGGCTGCTAGTGTGACTTTTCACCTGGGCTGGGTCTTCTGGGAGTGGAGCCGAGCCGAGGGAGGAAGGAGTCGGGACTACCCTTCCTCATCCCTGCCGCTTGGAGCCACCGAGTGCTGTGCCATCATTCTTCTGGGATTACCCCATCGCCCCTAGACTAAGCCCTGGAGTTCCCTTCTTCTGCTCCACGAGACCCTCCCCACTGCATGTGACTCCTCCTCCCCGTCACTGCCTCAGGGCCCCCATCTCATCATGACCCAGTCTCAGGGGTGTACCGTAATGGTTCACGACGCTTCCCTCCCCACCCCCGCAGGGATCTTGGCTGTTGTCTGTTTCACGAGCCGCTTGTGATTCCAGCATCTCTAGGATGCTCCGCCGAGAGCGCTGCATTCCTCTTCGAGGATCGGCTGCCGCCCTGTGCAACAACCTTAGTGTGCTGCCGCTGCCAGAGCGCAACCTCACACATTTTGGGGTAGTGCATGGACCCAGCGCACAGCTTCTCAGCGCTTCCCCCGAGGGTGTGTCTTTAGCCCAGCGCCAGCTGCGCGCTAAGGAAGGAGCTGGAGTGAGCCCCCCACTAATCACCCAGGTGAGGCAGAGTTGGGACTGGTGTTGCTGAACCCAGCCCTAACCCCTGTTCTTTGTTTCAAATATCAAGGACTAGGCCTTCCCTAATCCTCTGAACCTCTACTTTTCTGAGTCTTCCTGCCCTCTGCTCTAACCATTTCTACCTACTCCACCCTAATACCTCCTCCAGATCCACTGGTGTCTACTCCCCTTCCGAGTATTGCTGGTACTCACTTCACATCGTGGAATACAGGTAAGAAGAGGACCTCCCTTGCCTATCCCCCTTAAATGCTTTTCAACTCTTCAAGGTCCCTAGGCCCTTACCCCCCTTGCCTGTGAACACTTACCAGTATTACAAAAGTGCCCAGCCCACTTTTCCTGATTTCTCATTTTCGTTCCAGTTTCCCACTTCCCAAGTACCATCTCTAATATCTGCCACTTTTCACTATCTCTGAGACCTTGGGCAGTTTGGTTAGCTCCTCAGAGCCTCAGTGTCCTCTGTAAAATGGGAATAAAAGTAGTGCCTCCCTCCCGGAGTTGTTCTGATTTAATGGGCTGAGACTAAGGTGAGTGTGAAGTACTCAGCACGGAACTCAGCAAAGGTCAGCTAGGTTGTGACCTCATCCTTGCCCTCATCTTTTCAGATGTATGAGTCTGATGGCTCCGTCATGGTCTTCTGGCATGCACTGGACTCTGGAGATGCCTCTCCAGGTACCTGCATGACTGATTGGGGTGAGGGCAGAAGTTGGCTAGGGTTGGGGGAGGCACTATTTCTGATAGTTTTCCCCTTTTATATTCAGCACAAGCTGTGTTTGCCCGAGGAATTGCTGCCAGTGGCCACTTCATCTGTGTGGGTGAGGGTGCCAATACCAGGCATTGGTGGGTGCTGGGGTGTACGGGTGTGGGTTTTAACTGGGAGGATGCTGAACTTCTGAGTACAGTGTAGAGGGTTAGATGGAAGGGTGGGCATAATTAGGGCTCTGAGAGATTCCAAAAAGCTGTGGAGGGGCAGGGTGGAAATGGATAAGGGTAATGAATAGAGGAGCAGGGCTGTTGGAGTGGTGAGTGTTGGGTTTGTTACTAAGGTGTCTAGAATGGCAGAAGTGCTGAGTGCCTGGAGCCCTGGAAGGATCAGGAAGCCTTCAGTGGGGCCCTGGTTCTGCAGGAACATGGTCAGGCCTGGTACTGGTGTTTGACATCCCAGCCAAGGGTCCCAACATTATCCTGAGTGAAGAACTGGCCGAGCACCAGACACCAATCACAGACATTGCCACCGAGACTGCACAGGGACAGGTGAGTGGATTCCCTACAACCAATCCAATAAGCTGGAAACCTTTCTTACCTTGGGAGGCAGGGGACCTAAGTTTGAGACTTGGCTTTGCCACTAAGCAGCTGGCTGACTTTGGGCAAATGCTGCACTCTCCTAGGCTCCAGCAACCTCAGGTCCAGTGATGAAACCATAGACACTGTACAATTGCATGGCATTTAATAGTTCACTAACACTTTTCAATATTGGTGTGCACTGAGGAACCCTGACAGAAGATTTTCAAGATGCTTTCCAGCTCTGACTTATACGGCTTCCTTCTCTGAACTTGGACAAGTCCTACCTATTCAGGCCCCCCTCCTCCAGAAATTATTCCCCAATTCCATCCCCCACTTGTCTCCCTAGCTGAACCCTGAATAGGTACTGCCCTCAAAAACAACTCTTGTCTCCTCAGTTGGATTGCAAATCTCCAGAGAACTGAGTATGTATCTTCTAATTTGTATCCCTTATTGTACCTGGCCCAGAGCGGGGGCCCATGGGTTTTGTAACCCTGGGGTTGGAGTTTATCTGGAGACCCAGTCTAGTCATGATGGTGATCTGCAAGGCCTCCAAAAGGTCATAACACTATTGCTTCATTCAATAAGGACAACTCTATACCCCTTTGAACTCATGGTGTGTATATTGCAGGGGCTGGGGAATGTGTGATAACATAAAAATGCCAAGGAAAGCACGAAAGGCATTTGTGCTCCCTGAGGGAACCCCAGGGCTACAGTCAGGATGCCATTCCTATCTCTGGAGAGGCAAAGATGTAAATGCTGCCTCCCTTTCCCTCCTGCCCTGTAAACAGGACCTAACAGAGGAGAAAGGGAAGCTGATTTTGCCTTTTGTCTTAGGACTGCATGGCTGACATGGTGACAGCCGATGACTCAGGCTTGCTGTGTGTCTGGCAGTCAGGCCCGGAATTCAAATTATTGACCCGAATTCCAGGATTTGGGTAAGTGAGGCAGAGGGGCTGAACCTTCCTAAGGTAGACTCAGGATGGGAAGTGGGCTTGGATCTGGGCAAACCAAAGTGGGGTCTCACCCTTGCAGGGTTCCGTGTCCCTCCGTGCAGCTGTGGCAGGGGACTGTAGCAGCGGGCTATGGAAATGGGCAGGTGCGCCTGTACGAGGCCAGTACGGGAACGCTACACATACAGATCAATGCCCATGCTCGAGCCATCTGTGCCCTGGACCTGGCTCCTGAGGTGGGCAAGGTCAGTCTCCTCCATCCCCACATACCCTTGTTCCTGGTGCTGGGAAGTTGAGAGGAGCTCCACACGCTTGTCTCTACCACTCAGTATAGCCCTGCCTGGGCACTCCAGCCAGTGCCAATACCCTGTTTGCATGCTCCAAATCTCACTCATCCTCCTTGCCTTTTTTTATAGCTACTCTCAGCAGCTGAAGACACCTTTGTACACATTTGGAAGCTGAGCAGAAACGCAGAGAGTGGCTCCATTGAGGTGTGCGCAGTGAGAGGAGCAGAATGGGGGGGTGCCCAAGCAAGGGGCAGCAGGTCCTGAGCAGCCCTTTTCTCCCCTAGGTGGAACACTGCCATGGTGAGTGTGTGCCTGACACCCAGGTGTGTGGTGCCCGGTTCTGTGACCCCTCAGGCAGCTCCTTTGCTGTGACTGGCTATGACCTCGCTGAGATCCTGCGATTCAGCGGTGTGTGACGGAAAAGTCACCCTCCTTTTCCCCTATGCTATTTATAAAGTATCCCCTCCGCCCAGTCTGTGTGTGGTTATTCAGTATATGGTCATACTCATAACCTGTGAACTAAGCTGCAGGGAAGATAGGGCAGGTCCCCAGACCAAGCAGAGAGGCAAACTGCTGGCAAGAACAAGGTAAAGGCCACTGTTAAATAACTTTAATGATGATGTGGGAGTCACAGGGAGATCCATTCCCTCCCAGGGCTCTTCAGCCATCCTCAAAGCTGGTTAGTGCAGGGAGGTAGGGCAGGGTTGGTTCCAGTTTTCTCCCAGGAAGGGTTGAGGGATCCCAGCCAGCCGCAGGCATGAGTCCCTCAGCACCATGGCAACCATAACTTAAGAGGGCCTTCTGTTCCCCTTCCCCAGCCTCTCCCCAGTCCAGCAGAGGAAGGGGAGGCCAAGCTGCCAACCTGCTATAGACAGTGCCATATCCAGAGCCCAACTGCACGCAGGCTATCTCCTCTTCTGGCCCGATCCTGTTGCCCGCATCTTTCTCTCATACTGGTGACTGGAGCCAAGTGCGGGGTGGCCCTTTGCTGCAGAGGCCTCTGGACTGTGGGGATCGCTGTGGAGGTAGAGGGGCAGCCGAGCGGGAAACCCCAGAGGAGTGGTCTGGGGGGACAGCATCCAGGGAGAATGTTCGGGGTCGCCCCCAGGGCCGGGGTTGGGTCCGGGCTGGGGCCACTGAGGCAGGCGAGCAGGGGTTAGGCAGGGCAGGCTGGTCTGTAAACATTGCTAGCCAGGGTGGGGGCGTCTCCAGTCTCACACCCTCCCGCTGGGCCAGGATGTCTGTCACCGCTGCGATGTCATCCAGCGGCTCAATAGCTGTGGTACCAGGAAGGGGTTAAGGGGAGGGGGCTAGTCAGAGCTCAGGTCTCAGACCTACCCAGCCCTGACCATCACCTGTTACTGTAATAGGAGGAAAGCAAAGCCCGGATCTCAGCCGAGATGGTATTATCCTGCAGGAGCAGCCCCTCACCTGGACCCCCTGGGGCCCTGGGCTCTGATAAAACTATGGGATATGGGGTGCAGGGTTGTCAAGCATGGGAGGGGTGTGGGCAGAAATGGGTGAAGAAATCAAGAAAGAGGAAGAAAATGAAAGCAGTGCCAGGCAAGTGAAGCATCAGAGGAAAAGACAGGAATCCGCATGCAGAAAGGGAAACAGAAAAGAAGAAATTAGGAAAGAAATTCATGAAATGAATCTGCTTTGGGGGAGTTTTGTTTTGAACTTTGTTTAGAACTCTAAGAAGAGTTGGAGAAGAGGGGGAAAATACTACATAACTGGGTAGGACTTGGGTCCCCAGAGATCTTTCCTAGCCCAAAGTGTGCTTTCTCTCTATTTCCATTTTCTAGATCCCCCTGAAGCCCCCGGTCCCACTTCCCTTCAGGTTCCCAGAGTACACTTTGACTTACCCATTTCATGGTACAAGGACCCCTGCTTGGCCAGTGCTTGGGGTGGTTTCCGTGGAGCAGGGGTTTCAATTTTCATGATTTCATCACAACACTGCTTCCACTGACCTGAGGAGAGAACATTGATTGGGGGTAGGGAAGGGAGAATTGAGAGCCAGGCTATATTCTCTCCTGCAACATTCCCTTCACCTCATTCTTGAAACAGAGACCTTTGGTAAAAACAAACCCCAATTCCTTCCAGAGGCTCAACTCAGCCCCCTCCTCTTACTCATGTCAAAGAAAAGCTGCCACAGAGCCTCCATCCAGCTCTGCAGGGCTCCCCGAGTCTCTGTCTGAAGGGTGTGCGTCACCTCATCCTCTGAATACTGGTTACTGATGCTCAGGGTGAAGGGCCGGCCTGCAGCCTGGTCCTGCTCCCCAGCCCGGACTCTAGTCTCCTGCAGGGGAAAGAAAGGTTCCACTTTCACCTCCACCCTGGTCACAGAAGTCAGCAGTGACATCAGGCAGACTCGACCCCGGCCAAGAAACCAGCCCACATGGCGCAGCAGACCTCTTGTCTTGCCCACTGCTCCCCTCAGCAGTGCATTTCAGTGGCTCTGCCTGTTCTGCTCCCCACTCTGTCTCTGCTGAATCCTCTCACCCCCGCCCCACACCTCTGTCCTACACCCCAAACAAATCTTTAAAAAAAAAAGTTGGCTGGACAGCCAACAAAAAGACTGGGGAGCAAAGTGGGGTCATTGGACTTGGGTTGGGAAAATAAACCAGGAAAGAGGGAAGTAAATGAAGAAAAATGAAATCTGAGGGGAAAGCTGGAAGGAGGATGAAAAATACTAAATCGGGGGTGAAACTTCTTGGAGATTTGGCAATAGAAAGGATGATCCTTTTCCAGTGATGCTAGTGAGGGAGAATATGGTCCCCTTAGCATTCCTGGCCCTACAGCTGGTGTGGTGCTGTTAAGAGCAGGAAGCTCACTTTGATGGCGCTGGGCTCTGCACCCCCACCCCCAGGGCCCCTGAAGGAGAGGCCCATCCCCCCACCCACCCCCAACCCCCCCACCCCACTCCCACCTCCAGCCCTGGCATGTGGTGGCTTCACCACTAGAGGACCCATCACCTTGTTGATAGCAATAGTAAACAGCGGCTCTTCCCCAGTGTCTGCGTGTTCAGGTTGCCGGTAACAGAAGAGGTTTGTGCCTTTCAGGACTCCATGCACTTGAACCCAGTCCTGCAGCTCCCCAGCTTGCTGCATAAATGACTCATGGTTTCCTAGGGGAATCACAGCCCCCAATACCCTTCTTCCCAGGCCCACAGAGGATCTGCTCCTTTCTGCCCACCCTCTGATCTTCCTCTCATCTAGCCATACCCCTCCTTCCACCACCCAGATCTTGATTTTTCATTAGTCCTACTCCTAGATGATCTAGCTCTTCTCTGCCTTCTCCCTGTTCACTTCTGATTCTCAGGGCCCCCTCACCTGTACCCTGAGGGTACCACTTGCAGTAGGCTGAGTCATGCAGAGAGGCTGAGCCACCAGGCGGCAACACACGCTACCATAAAGGGGCAGCCAGGCGGGGTTCTCCTCTGGGGGAGGAGGAAGTGCAGGGTGAGGGTGGGGAATGAGAAGAGGACCATTCAGCGGCCCCTCTTTTCACCATCCAGTGTCCCCCACACACATACATACTCACCATGGCTGGCAAGGGTGAGGTCGTGTGTGCGGAACCCATCTTGCACTGCTGCCAGGGTGAGCAAGGTGTGAGCTAAGAGGTGGTAACGAGGGCCACTGTGGGGCAGATGGAGAAGTGGGCCTCAGCTGCTTGAGGAGCATGTTGGGGAGCAGGGGCTGTCAGGGCCAAGCAGGCCTGCCATACCGGCCAGGTTGCCCCATACAAAATTAGCTTGCCTCCCCGGTGGGGATTGGGAACAGACATTTACTGAGCTCCTGCTAAGCGCCCAGTCCTATGCTTTATATATATTATCCCTCTTATTGCCATGACAACCCTGTCAGGTTACTGGTATCCTTCAGTTAATACATGAGCAGCTTGAGGCTTAGAGGTTAAGAAATTTGCCCATAGCTTATAACAAGTTGGTGGAGATAGAATTTGTAAGCATATCTGTCTCCAAAATCAGCATTCTGTCCGTTACTCTGGAGGTTCTCAAACTGCTCCTCAGAGACCCAGTGGCTCCATATGGTGCCTCCAGGTGCCTTTAGGCACTACCACAGGGCCCAGACTTCGCTCCTCCAACCAGGGCACTCTGTTCTCTTTGCATAAGATATACCTGCTGCTGCAAAAAAGTTAAGACCCCCTAGCTATCCTTGCATTCCTGGTGGTCTTCTCAGTTGGCTTCAGCACAGCTCTGGGGTACAGGCCAGAGTGCCTTCCATCTGTGTGACTGCTGATCATTCTGGTCTGATTGTACATCCTGGCAGTAGTGCATGGATTCTCCATGCTCATCACAGTTCACAGGTCACCTACAGCCAGTTATTGGCAGCTGGGGGCAGTGGGGGATGCAGGGCCTTACCCTACGGCTGGGGTGGGGAGCAGGATGGGACTGCTCCCTGAACCTCCAGCATTCTCCAGCGATGCCCGGACGCGTCTCCCAGAGGAACGGCCCAGAGAGCTGCTGAGTTTGGTGGCAAGCCTCTTGGGGGCACCAGCCAGGGCTCCCTCCTCTTCCACACAGGCCCCATAGAGCTCCAGCCGCAGTTCAAAGTCTGGCCCTGCCCCATCACTGTAGGGGTGTGGGAGGAAAAAAGGAGGATGGTCCTGGGGAAGTCCAGGGGGTCAGGAAGGATGTGTGCAAATACGGAACAGTTCCACAGGGCAGGCCCATCTCCCTCCTCCCTATTCCCCTGTGTCTACTGCACCTGAGCTTTGGAACAGAGTAGAAAAAGGAAGGAGCTACCGGGATGAGGTACTCACAAGAGCACGTTGTTTTGAAAGGAGATGTCCGTGAGGGTCCTGTCCACCAGGATCATTTCTGTGTCCTGAATGTGTTCCCCTAGCTGCAAGAGCAGGAACACAGCCCAGCGGTGCAGGTCTGGGGACAAAGACTAAACTAGTCAGGACATAGCCCCACAAGAGTCTCCAACTTCAAGGTCACGCTCTTGAATTGTCCCAGGGTGTGGAACTCACCGCCTTTGTTCTTGAAATATTCTGTGTCCTTCCACATGAGTGGAATCCGGAGGTCTAAGGGCCACAAAAGTAGGAACAGATGATGAGACAGGGCGGGGCTCTTGTGGCTGGGCAAGGGAGTCCAGCAGCTGGGACATCTGTGCTTCTTACCAGAGATGCAGACCCTGCCTCGGCAGGGAGAGCGTTCAGCAGAGGGTCCACTGTCAGAAGGCCTGTAGGCAAATTACAACATCCTAGCTGGCCTCAAGACTGCACACACACACACACCCTGCGCCCCCGTCCCAAGGGCTCAAGGACACCCAGCCCAGGGATCAGCCCCCAGGTCCCCAGCCAGGCTGACAAAGCAGGGCTGAGGGATCGTTAAGATTTGTTGATTAAACCCAGGGGGTTGCTGAGCTTGAGGACACTAGAGACACATCAGCTCATCATATACACAGTGCTCAGGGTTCTTCCCCATCTGAGTACTGTCCACCTCCCCAGACCACCTGAGAGGGACAAGTGAGGCCTTGAGAGGACAGATGCCCACAGAGAAACTTCCTTTCAAGGGCTCTTCTCCATTAAAACCCAGGCTTAAAGGAGTTTGCAGACTTTCTTTTGACAAAGGAAGCTGCTTATCTCTACTCTCTCATCACTTCTTTAACATAAAAGACTACTAGGTCAGTCCAAAAAACAAGTTGACCAGCTTTGAGGAAAGGGAAAAAAATGCAAATAGGGAACATTTATGTTCATTCCATTTGCCAGAAGTCTCCACACCTCCCTCTCCCTCAGCTTTGATTTCTCCCTTACCCTACTGACTAGATATGCCAAGTCTTCCCAGTGCCCCCATGTTCCCCAGTCCCTCACTGCAGGGCTCCAGACACCCTGCCTTCCTCTCCTCCCTGCCCATTATCAGGAGTGACAGCTTGTGTCCCCCAAGGTGACAGCCAGTTTACCCATGCTAATTCATAATGCTGCCAATGTGACTGGTGACTGAGTAGGGCCGTAAACTAAATGATGTGACTGTGATGGTAGTGTGCTTAGCTTTCAGGGTCTTGGGGTGCACCTGAAGTCACACCATCTAGGCCATCGGGGACTCAGGCAGGGCAGAGCACGCTAATGGCCAACTCCAAAGAGACGCAAACTCACAGGAGATGCTGTCCTCCCACCTGCTTGCCCTTCCTTTTCTGCCTTCCCATGGGGGCTTCATGGGTAAGCTATGGACTGCTCCCAGCAACCTCTTCTGTGTCAGCCTTCATGAATGAGCTGGGGTGGGCACCATGCCAGTAAGCGCGAGGACTTTCTCCCCACTCAGCCTCAGGGGGTCACTCAGGCTGCTCTGCTTGAAGTCAATGCTCCAACTGATCAATTCACCCAAAATAGGCAAATCCAAGAATGATCAACTTGCCAAGCACTTTCTCCAACATTTTAATTTTACCACAGCCTCACTGCAACCATTTCACTGAGCTTTGTCCAATCAGCAGTCCTTGTCAGTGTTGCTTATCTTTCACATTCAGAAGCTGAGCCCTTTTAGAACACACAGACTAGTTTATGTGTAGGGATAGGCTTTGCCTTAAGCAATTTGTTAATTTCCTTTCTCAGTTCCTGCCTCTGATGGTGAACCCCAGAACTGTCAGTTTGTGCTAAATTGGCAATTCAGCAAATTGGCCACTTGGTGAATTGGCTTGGAGAAAATTAACTTTCCAGAAACCAGCCAGCCAATCTCATCACAGGCAGGGTTTAGCAAACTAGTGCTTTTGCATTACAGCCCCTCAGCCTCCCAGCCTTTCACCTGATACATGGGCTTTCCTGAGTCCAGCCCCAGGGACTCGCCAGTGCATTCTGGGCACCTTGTAGACACCAGGGTATCCTCCAGGCCCCAGATGGGGAGGTCATCTTCAGAGTAGTCCCTACTCCCTGGACACACACACTACCACTATCCCCTAGAAGGCCTCAACTCCCCTTGACTCACCTCCGGCCTGTCTTCTCCAGCACCTGTGCCTCCTTCCGCCGCTGCAGCTCACCCATGTAGCTGAGGATGCGGCTGTTGCACACCAACAGGCTCTTGGTGGCCTCCAGAGCCTGCTCACGCTGGGAGCAGGCTGCCAGGAGCTTGCAGGCCCCTTCCCTCATCCGGATCTCATGGTCTAGCTTTCTCTGCAGCTCTGTGTCCTAACCAGAGTGGGCAGAAGAATGAGAAGGAAATGTGAGTCAGTCCAGCCGAAGCACCCTCCAGTTCCCAAATCGCTGTAGCCCAGGAAAAATTAATGAGCAGCTGATGTTTCAGGCAACTCAGGAGCAAGATTAACTCAACCACAGCTGCCAAGAATAACTAGAGAAACTTTATAAAAATACAGATGCCCTCATGCATTTGGTGGTGGATATATAAATCCCTTCAGTCTCTTTTGGGTGCAATTTAGAAAAATCTATGGAAACTACAAATTCACCTATTCTTTGCTTCAACAATCCAATATCTCAGAGTTATCCTACAGTTACACATATGAGCAAAGCCATAAGTACTGAAGTATTCGCTGCGGCATTGTTTTAAACACCAACATTAAAGCCCTTCAGTTGGCATTGGTTCAATAAGCTTCAACACATCTATATAAGAGACCATCGCAGACTTTAAAGAGTGAGGAAGACATGTGTCCAGAATTGAAACAATCTTCAAAATACATAAAGCAAGAAAACAGAACAGTATTATGGCATACTACCACTTGTACCTGATAAGTACATGCACATACAACATGGAGAGTCATAAAATAGTAGTGGTTACAGTCAGAAACAGAACATAGATTCATGATACTTGATGCATACCTTTCTTTACTACTGTACTATTATCATGCCTTAAAAAAAATAAAACTTCCGAGTTAAAAAAAAAATTACCAAAGGGGCCTCCCTGGCCATAGTCTTAGTGCTATCAAGCTATCACCAGCCACTGCAGCATGAGTTTGATCCCTGGCCAGGGAGCTGACCCACATGGCACAGCAGACTCTCCTGTCTCACCCGCTGCTCCCTTCAGCAGTGTCATTCAGTGGATATGCCTGTTCTGCTCCCCATTCTGTCTCTGGTGAAACTTCTCAATCCCCACACTTCTGGCCTACACCCCAGTTCTTACATGCATAAATAAGTAAAAAATAAAAATATTTTTTAACAAAATTACCAGGCCCCAAATCAGACTTGAATAACAATATCTAAGAGTGGGACACACACATTTTATTTTAATTCTCCAAGTGATTCTGAAATGCAGCCAGGACTGAGGACCACCAACTAAAAGGAATAAAAACATAATAAAAGTCATGGTGGGCTACCCCAAAGACTCAAGTGATGAGGAGGGGACATCTAGTGGGTAAGAGATCACAGGGAAGGAGCATACCACCTACAGAGTTCACCTCATGCTGCACAGAGCCCTGAACACACCCCAAATTAGTGATTCAATACCTGCTGACCCTCTGAGTTTAAGAGGTGAGGAGAAAGGCAAGAAACATAGATGGAAAGGCAGGTAAGCAGGATGGCAGGAGTGAGGGGCTGAGCAGACTGCATAAGGGCCAAGGGGAGGCAGTGGGAGAGGCACCCTGATTCTCAGGAACATTCATTCAGAGGCCTAGAGGTCTTGGCACAGAGCAGAGATGAGAGCACCAGTTTGACAAGATAAGTCCGTCCTACCAGTCTTGAGACACTGAGAAGAAACTTATTTTAAAAGCCCTGGGCATTTTACTCAACCTCACTAAGACTCAGTTTCTCCATCTGTAAAATGAGGATGGAAACAGTCCATATTTCCTAGGGTTATGAGGGTTCGGCAAGACAGCAATGTAAAGCATTTAGTTAAAAGTCTAGCACATGGTATGCATGAGTGATGGAGTGCTTGTTTTAATGATATTACTTTACCAATAAACACTGGAGCATCTCTATGCTGGCCAAGGCTCTACATTTAAAATCCAGTTGAGAGGTGAGAGATGCAGACATTCAGGGCTGCTCTCTAAGTGCAATGCCATGACATAAATACGCAGAAAACAGACCCTGATTGTTTCTGGCTGAGTTGATGGGGAAAACTTCAGAGAGAAGGTGGAAGACTAGCATCATTACAGTATACAGAGCAGTTCAGAAGGGAAGCCAAGTGGAGCCACTAAGTTGGAAGATAGGGGTGAATCACCCAAAATCACCCAAAATTTGTTTTCTTCCTATCAGCTCTCTTCTGCATCCTGTGTGCCCTTGCTTCTATCCTGGGTGGCTCTAGCCTTCAAGTCTCTAAGACCTGAACACCCCAAATTCCTGCTTCCTGAAGCTTGTCCAAACTTCCTGCAGATTCTTGCTTCACAGTCTATTTCCTGGGTTAAGCCATACTCTTATTCATTACCCCTCATCCCAGCACTATCCACCTGTTTCCTTTCCTGACTTTTCAAAAATATGCCAAGCCAGTTCCAATGCTACCTCTACCATGAAGCCCTCCTAGACTACGCACCTCCACACATGCACATCACATCCCTCCTGCGTACACCTGTCTCTCTGCATCAGTCCCACCTCTGCTAAGCTTAGTCACTTGCTAAGTGCCTCCCATTCTATCTCCAACTTCTACCACAAATATCCCTAAATAAGTGAGGAGGGGACAGAAAGGGGCCCTCAAGCACCCTCCTGCCTACCCTCTTTAGTCCCTCCCCAGCACTCATGGATCCTTCCCTAGCCCTGTCCATTGTGCCAGTGGCACCGATGCAGGTGGCGAGCCGGGTCTGGGGTGCCTTCTGCTCGCGCAGCCGCAGCCGCAGCCGCAGCCGCAGCCGCCCCAGCCCGCCCGCGGCGCTCCAGCCCGGTGTCAGTGACATCAGCTCCCAACTGCCGCGAGAGCAGCCAAGGGGCTCCCGGGCTGCCCACGGTCCCCTCATTGCGCCTGGCCAGGCTAGGCTCTGCGACCACCGACACCCTGTCGTGGCTGTGTCGTGGCGGGGCGGTACCTCCAAGACCGCCTGAGTTAAAAAGAAAAGGGAGCCCGGCCTTGGTGCTGTGCTTGACTTCAGAAGGCAAGGAGGCCCCTCCCGCGTTGTGCTTGCCCTTCAAATTGACCTTTTGGGGAGCGGGGTAGTGTATACACTGGAATAACTGGGGCAGTAGAGAAGTCGATGGCCATGGAGAAAGTCCTGGAAGGGTAGGGCTGGGAACCCAGACAATTCCTGCCTCCCCCTGCCCCCCACAACACACACACTCGGATTCCACCCCCACTGCAGGACCTTTTGGCATGAATCCAATCTCCCATGACCCCACAGCAAGGAACACACTAGAGAGCCCCCACTTTGGGCAGAGCATCTTTGAAATCCTGTGGCAGGTTCCAAGTCACCAAACCTTGCCCCATCTCCCCCCACTCCCAGGGATAAGTCCTTGTTGCCCCCTCTGCACCCACACACCCCCTCTTCCCAGGCAGGCAGCATTTTCACCATGCTCTCCTGGGAAAGAGCCCAGAACTGGATGTCAGCCAGACCTGGGTCAGGGCCCAGGGGGCTGAAGGAGGATGAGTCACGGGCAGATGCTGCAGCACACATTAGGCGCTCTGTGGACATCCTTTCCCATCCCTCCCATTCCCTTCTGTTCCTGACTTCCTGTTCTGCCCCTCATCACCCCTGTCCCTTCAGACTCTCCACCAGGGCTAAGTTCAAATCTTGGCTTAAGAACTTAACTAGCTGTGAGAATTTAACCTCTAGAGCCTTAGTTTGTAAACTGGGGAATATTCCACCTCCGTCATAGCTTAGTTTGAGGATTAGTGGGAAAGTGTAAACTTACTTGGGCCCAGCACAAATTAAAAAACAACCTTTCTCTCATTCTCACTTCCCCTTTATTTGCAGCTTAAGTCACCTTCTCCAGAAAGTCTTCTTAGATTTATTCTTCCATGACTACCACTCTTGCCAATCTGTGAAACATCAATGAGTCTCCCTTTTGGGGGGAAGAGGAATTGCTGAACAGCACTCTCATGACTGAAGCAGAGACAACCAAAGTGAAATCTAAGCCCCCACCTCTACCCCAGAACTTGGGCAGTCCTCCCGTAAAGGAAAAATTACATGGAAGGAAGGTGCTGAAGTTAAATATGTAAGTAACCAGACTGGCTCTATCCAATAAAATCTTCTGCAGTGATAGGAATGTTCAGTGGCCATCTAGCACTTGACCCAAGATACAATTTTTTAAATTTTATTTCACTTTAATTTACTAAAATTTGAATTTCAATAGGCATCTGTAACTATTATCATAGATGGAGAGGACTATGGATGGCAAATAGATTTTATCTCATGTGCCAACAAAGGATCATTTGTAGTATCAGAGCCCCACTGGCTTACTGGGCACCTTCCTGCACATTCAAAAAAGGTGACCTTCTCCAGGCAAACAGCTACATAAAAACAGCTCCTCTTGATGCAGGCCCAAATCAGGCCAGGACTCCTGCCCTTTTGCTCAGTACCCTCGTGAAGGACACAACCTGCACAATTAATGCCAAGGTAGTGCTGAACAAGATTCTGAGGCCACGTCTGCACTTGTTGGTGAAGAGTGCCACGGTTGACTAGTAATGTCTACTATGACCCGGGAGCTGTGACAGGGCCTAAGGGCAGCAGAACATGTACAATAAATTGCCACTCCTGATCTGAACGTGTTACACTCCTGCCTCTGACCTCTCTCAACAGCAACCCCCTGCAAGGTCCAGGCAGTCACTTCCACAGCTTCCTCCATCTTCCCCATCTCAGCAAATGACCACACTATCCAGTTGCCTAGCCACACACAACTGGGAATCATCCCGGAGTCCTCCTCCCATGTACCATCCATCAGCAACCCACCAGACCTACCACCATCATTGAAATTCAGCCCCTTCTCTTTCTCCACCATGAGCATTTTAATCACACAGCCAGGTTCACTCTCTAAGGCTGTAACAGCCTCCTATCTCTCCCTTCTAGTGGCCTTCTGCTACCTCTCATGTCAACCCTCTTCTCTTCTACCCTCCAACCCCCCAGCATGCTTAGCCTATTCTCCACAACATTCATCATGTAAAAACAAGATGAGTTGTCTGCCTGATAGAAAGAAACCCTTCTGTGCATTAGCATCACCCTTCCAGTAAAGTCTAAGTAGTTGTCATTGCCTCTAAGGCCTCTCTGCCCATTGGCTTGACCCCAACCACTGTGTTCCAGTTACACTGGCTCTCTTTCTTCCCCCACAATCATATCACCCTCATCTTCTTTTAAGGGTCTTTGCCTTTGCTATGCCCTCTGTCTGGAAAGCCCTTCCTCCAATCTTCACACACCTCTATATCCTCTGGTCTCAGTCAAAGAGCTCCTCACAGAGGCCTTCCTGACCTCCACATCTAATGCTGCCACCCCCGCCTTATTTTTATTATATCTGTTTTCATCATCATTTCACTATATGAAATTATGTCCATGTTTGGAGGTTTATTGTCTGTTCTTCCAGTAGAAGAACCTTCCTTGTCTTGTTCACTGAAGTATCCCCTGGTCTAGATAGTAGGTGTTCCATAAATGTGTTTAAGAATAAATAAATGAATAAACAACTCTCTACCATTTCCAGGGCCAGTAGATTTCCCTTCTGCCCCAGAATCCCCTTTCCCTTCTCCAGTAAGTCCACACCCTTCCTGCAAACCTCTCTTACATTGGAACTCCGCTCTTCTTTCCATCCCTTGTAGGGGCCCTCTGTCACAGAACACACATACACACCCACCGGGTAAAAAGACCAGGTCACCAATATGATGCTCTGCTTGGCAGCACTGAGTCTGGGTCCACACACAGCACCCAATGCAGGGCATTCAGAACCACACATCCCTCTCCCCACATGGAGCATGCCCCCCTCCCTCAACCCCAGCTGGGAAGGGTAAGGCAGAAACCAAGGCTGGGATGCATGCAAAGGAGCTGTTGTCCAGGGGTGAGGGCGTTACCTCCAGGCTGAGTGCCATCTGCCGAATGTAGAGCATATTCAGGTCCTCCAGGATGTGCAATCTGTCCTGCATCTCTGTGCCCCCTAATGCCCCTTCCCTCCAGAGGGGATGGGGGTGGGCAAGCTATACTGTGCCCCACAATTTCTACCCCCACTGCTCCCCCGGTCTTGAAAGAAGTGGGCAATTCTTGAGCAGAGGCTGCCCCTGTCTCTGCACTTGTAGTAGACCCCTCTGGCTGCACACTTTCCTTGCCTACTGCTGTTCCAGGCCCCTGGTGGGAGGCAGACCAGGCAGGAAAGGAGAGTGAGGTGAGGATGAGCCCAGCTCCAGGAGGGGAGGCCAGCTGCAGAGGGGACTCTGGGCACAGAGTGTCCAGTCTTGCTTTGGTGGCAGCTGTTCTCCCAGCTGTGGAAGAAAGAGGCCCTTTCATTCCGACTCTGGTCCCTCCCCAGCCCCCGCCCACATCACTGGCGAAGTGGACAGAGAATCTGTGTGCCAGTATAGCATGAGGGGCAGGCACAGCTGGAAGGGGGCAGGGAGGGGACGCCTCGTGCAGGTTCCAGCGAGTCCTGGGGTTTGTCCTGAGGCTGAAGTTTTCTGAGAGGGGTTCTGGTTTAGTTGGGAGAAGAGGGATTGAGGTGATGACTTGAAAGGAGCGTGAACCCTTCAAGAAGTGGGACAAAGGGGCAAATGAGGTCCAATCCCCAGAGCCACCTCTTCCAACTTGGAGCCCCCATCCAGCCCGCCCCACCCTGGACTCACAATTACCTCGTTTTTTCCAGTAGCAGGGAAGAGAGGGAGGGAGAAGGCAGGGGTGTGCCTGTCTGCTGCTGCCCCCGCTCCCCTCTGCGGGCCCCTTCCCTTCCAGACAGGAAACCAGCCCCGATTCCCAGCCAGCTGCAGTTTTGCCTATCCTCCTCCAGCCCAGGCCCACGGAGTCACACTCCCCTCGGTCGCCGGCCGGGTCCTGCAACTCCGCCCAGCTCCACCGCGCTGGCCGAGGGAGGGGGGGGGGCAGGGCTTATCCCGGGGGCGGCCCCAGCTCACAGGCCCCGCCTCCTAGCCTCGGGGCCTCGCCCCTCTCTCTCCCCTATCCTGGGTCCCACGCGGCGTTGTTATGCTGGACCCAAGAAAGGCCCACTCTTCCAAGGCCTGCTAGCTTCTGAGTCAGTGAAGGCCCGGGACACCAGGACACCGGAGTGAAAGGGCCTTTGTTCTGGGCCAGCTTGGGGGGAGAGGGCAGAAGCCAGGCCTGGAATCCCGGCCGGGAGGGAGCCGGGGCGGGAGGAAGGCTACCCCCACCCCTCACTTAACCCTTTGCAGATCCAAAGGGAAGGAGAAGTGACCTCGGGGACAACAGCTTAGCTGTCGCTACTCAACCTCTCAGCCCCACAACTTTCAGCTCCTCCCAAGCCTCTTTAGGGAGTTACAGGTAGGGCTCAGACCCACACAAAGTGTGGAATCGTCAGACTGGAGGCAGGACTCCTCTTAGCCCCTAGGAAACGAGGCTGAAAGTTCGGGTGTGGGAAATAACCCCACATCGTTCAAAGGGCGCGCCCACACACACATCCCAGTCCTGCTTCGGGAGCACAGGAAAGCAGCAGGTAGGGACGCTTCAGCGAAGGGCGCAGACCTGCCCTAGAAGTCGCGATTGCTGATGGAGTCTGTCCCAGAGGGTTGAGACTGATGTGGGATGGGCCTGGTAGCCGGAAAGGCTCCGCGCCCAGGGCAAGAGTCCGAGCTCTTTGTTGGAGCCCGCCTACCTGCCCACCACCCTGTGCCAGGAGTGGCCCGGGAGGGGCCGGCGTCCAGGCATACTTTTGGAATTGAGCCTGAGGCCCCTCAAATCGAGGCCAACCAGGACTTGTTCCAGGCGGAGGCAAACCATCCCAACTGGGCAAGGGAGTGGCTGGGGTGGCATGGGTCCGATCAACGTGCAAACGGTCCACGCCTTACTTTTTAACAACAACCGGTTTGTACCCGGACCCCGGCGTCTCCGCCCCTCGGCGTGCGCAGGGAAGGGGCGGGAGGCCTGGGCGACCCGGGCCGCAGGAGCCTGGGAAGGGAGAGGCAGAGACGCGGGACTCTCACCTCCGGCTGGTCGCTGAAGAGGCTGAGTCGGAAGCGGCCGCGTTTGAACTCCATCTCCAGGGCGGAGCCCCTGGCCACCGTGACCCGGCTCCGGTGGTTTCGCGCGAACATGCTGGAGGCTCCGAGCTTTTGCCCCGCGCGCCGCCAGGCTCTGTGGTGTCTCCTCGGCTTCTGTCCTTAGACGATCTCCCGCCTGTCCGACCGGGAATCTCCCGCTGCTCGGTTCCCAAACCCCGCCTCCGGAGACGACACCTGGGCCGGGCAGGGCGCGGCACCCTGCTCCTCCACCCCCGCCCACGGCCCAGCCGGCCTAGCCCGTCCCCGGGGCGTCAAGCAACCCTGGCCGACAGCCCGACAGCCAGGGCACCCTACACCTCGGGAGTACCGCGGTGGCGCACCATCCCTTCCGGGCTGGTCGCAGGCGCCTCACCTTGACAAGAGGTGGACCCAGAGAAGCCCCACCCCACCGACCGCCCCCACCTGGCAAGTTCCACTCCCTGGACCCGGAAAATCCTGTGGCCACGGGGAACGCGATTCGGCACACAGTGGCTGCAGCTGGGCCAGTGGGACCGCGCCTAATCTCATCCCCAGGCAATTTCGGACTATTTCAATTTCCTACAATCCCGAATGTCCGTGCTTCGTGCCCAATCTTCCTTAGGCTCCATACCACGGGGATCCGCCCATTCCGAATGGCCACAATTCTTGGGGCAGTGCTTAAATAAGTCTTGGAGCCCGGTTCTGGCGCTTACTAAGCGCGGATCCTTGGTTCCGTCATTAACTTTCCGAGCTTCAGTTTTCTCATCTGTTTAGTGGAGTACAGTAATTTTCTCAGGTTGCTGTGAGGATTACATCTGAGAATGAATGTAAAATATCCAGCAGGGTACCTGGCACAAGACAAGTGCCCCGCAAGTGAGGCTATGGAGAAAAGGAGCAGGCGCCCACTCTTTTGCCCTGGGATGGGGTGCCAGGGAACTCAGCTCCCTGCACCCGGCTGGACCTTAGTGCCTTAAGAGTGCCAAATGGGAGAGAAAGAACTGGCAGAGGAATAGCTTGCTGACCACACACGTGAGGTCTCCCAGGTCTTCAGAACTTTCTGGGGAGAACTTGAGCAACAGTGGGGCTCTATTTCTCTGGGCTGCGTGAAGAGAAATAACGACCTTTTGTCTTAGAGAATCCAGGTTAAATTTACTGCTCTGCTATTGCAAATTACTCAATATTCTTTTAGAAGCTCTGACTTCAGCAAAAGGGGAAATGTATTAGCCTAAAACAAAAATGTACAGGGGTCTGGCTTTAGAGCTTGATCCAGGCATTCAGTGTCATAAGGATCCTGTCTCTTCCCATTATCTGGCTCTACTTTCCTCCACATTGGCCTCACTCTGTACAGCATAACAAGTTTGTTGCCAAAAAATCTGGATCTATATCTTTACAGGCTTAAATTCAGCGGAAAAAGAATCCATCTGTTTCCTGAAACTCCTAACATGTCTGGGATTCACTATGGGCCACTTGGGGTCATTTTTCTATCCCAAACCAATCTTTGTATCCACAGGGGTAACCAGACATGAACCAATCAACCGTGGCGAAAGAGGATTCTGTGTGCCAGTGGGCCAGGCCTAGGTCACTTGCCTATTCTGGGAAATCAACTGTAATGCAGTGGGCTGGAAGAGAGAGTGAAGGAGAGGGAATGGAAGTTACCCAAAGACTTTCCCAGGTATTACCATCAAATGGCATGGTGATGGATGCTAGATAGGAAAAATATCAAGAATCCACCACATACAAAAATTTCATGGAGATGGGAGTTCTGCCATGAAAGACAGATCAAAAGATTCTATAATATCTGTGATTGTTGAGATAAACCTCAATGGACAGGAGAAAGGACAGGCATTGTTTCTTAATTTCTTTAACTCTCTACATTTACTCCTCTAAACTGTCAGCTCCCCAGGGAAAGACAATCT
This sequence comes from Scalopus aquaticus, assembly GCA_004024925.1. Classification (NCBI taxonomy): domain Eukaryota; kingdom Metazoa; phylum Chordata; class Mammalia; order Eulipotyphla; family Talpidae; genus Scalopus; species Scalopus aquaticus. The sequence continues at coordinate 25,078 of PVIJ01002925.1, forward strand.
GTCTTATCCACTGCTTTATGTCCAGAGCCTGGCACACAGGAAGTGCTCAATAAACGTCTTTTGAAGTAAACAAACAAAGGAACTGTCCACAGGAAGTAAGCAGGGTTGAGAGTGTTTGAGATGAACCACACTGTTGAACTAAAACAGTTTAAATGCTTGGGTTTTAGCAAAAAAGTACACTTTTACTAATGAAATCTTGCCTGGAATATGTAAAATAGAATCAGCTGCTATGATAGAAGTAGGGGCTGGAGAGTCACACCTTGTCCTCCCCACAGGCCTTCAACTCCTCAGTGGAATCCAGGTTCTACAGAAGGGGTTGGAAATCCCTGACAAGAGCCAGAGAAATGGAAGGCATTTGAAAAGGAAGTAGATCAAAAATCCTGCCTGAGAATTTGTAGTTACTCCACTGAAGATTTTAGGAAAGGAATGATAAAACTATGCTGTATTTTAAAGATCATAATCTGGCAGTCTTTTGCATAAATCAGTTGAAGGAGGTTTTTGTTTATTTGTTTGTTTAGTTGAAAAAGGGGTTGTGGGGCCTCCCTGGTGGTGCAGCGGTTGGGCCTCCCTGGTTGGGCAGCCGCGATGTGAGTTCGACGCCCAGCCGGGGAGATTCCCACATGGTGCGGCAGACCTCTCCTGCCTCGCCCGCTGCTCCCCTCAGCAGTGTATTTCTGATCTGCCTGTTCTGCTCCCTATTCTGTCTCTGGTGAACCCTCTCGCCGCCCCACGCCTCTGGCCTGTACCCCAGCTTGTATGTATAAATAAATAAATCTTTAAAAAAAAAAAAAAAGAAAAAGGGGTTGTGACTGGGATTAGGGAAGCCAGCTGACACTGTTCTCAAATGATGTGGAGAAATAAAGGCCAAAATGTGGATTTACAGATTTTTTAATTGAATGCTTATCTGTAAACACACATACAATTAAAAATACTCCTCATTCTATTTTTAAACTAATAAATATAAATATTATATAAAAGTTCAATGATGTCACAATTAAAGTTGACCATGATTAGAGTATTTATACAACAGAAATAGGTGGACACTATAAATGAGGACTGACCAGGGTACTTTTGTTAACCATTTATCAGCATGCCACTTATTTGCTGCATAATCTTGCTGACTTTTTTCATTGCTTATGTCTGTATCTCTATCTCCCCAACTATGAAGTAGTTATTTGGAAGAGGAGTTGTTGGTCACCCAGTGTTCAACTCATTGTCCTCTTCCTGCATAATCTACTATGGCCACTATTGGTAGGCTCATAAAGAGGGTCTATGCTCTTTATGGCAGCTGAAGAAGGACATTCCATTTCCCACCACTTCTTCACAGCCCATGGGTAGTTGTATGGCCTAGGGAAACAAATTGGAATGTTCCCAACTGGACTTTAAATCTTGAACAAGTGAAAACAAGACCCAGGGAGGAGTCATGATATAATCACTCAACTGCAGCTCATGAGGAGTAGGTGGTTGTGTGAGCAGGGAAATCCTCATCAACAGGTTTCTGTGGGGTGACTTTTGTGTGGTCAGCCACATGTTTCTGTTGTCTGGCTGCCCTTGGTTCCTACCCCTCAGCCAGGGAAAGTACAAGATGAGCCCAAGACATTTTGTAGTGCTAGGTAGTTAAAAACTGTTCAAAGTATGATGAAAATATGTCCAAAGGACACAGAATCCATCTTAAACGAATGCTCACTGACCAAATCTAGGACAAAGTTGAGCATCAAAATAATGATGGTAATGGATTACAAACCACTAACTAAAATATGAATCCATGCTGATATAAATAAATATATATGTAAATGAATATGAAGAGAAGAGAAAGTTCTTCTCTTGGAATAATGGAAGAGAAAAATCACCATTTGGGGGCCTCCTTGGTGGCGCAGCAGTTAAACGCTGTGCTGTGGAGCTGTTGACAGTGAGTTCAACGCCTGACGGGAGATTCCCACATGATGAGGCGGACCTCTCCTGCCTCACCCACTGCTCCCCTCAGCAGTGTGTTTCCATCTATCTGCCTGTTCTGCTCCCCGCTCTGTCTCTGGTGAGCTCCCTTGTCGCCCCACACCTCTGGCCTGCACCCAAGCTTGTATGCAAAAATAAATAGATCTTTTTTAAAAATCACCATTTGGTAATTATTAGAGTTGATTCATATAGTATTCATTAAAAATATTAAGGCTGATGGGTAAAAGCTTGATGGAGAATAGGATATCAAAGTATTTGCAGAGATTTTTCCCAGAAAATACTCATCATTACAAAGGCAAAAGTCTGGCTTCCCTGGTGGTGCAGCGGTTGAGCGTTGTGCTGTGGAGCTGTGGGCGGTGCGTGATGCGAATTAGCTGGCTGCCCAGCCAGGGAGAATCCCACATAATGCGGCAGACCTCTCCTGACTAGCCTGCTGCTCCCCTCAGCAGTGTATTTCTGATCTGCCTGTTCTGCTCCCCACTCTGTCTCTGGTGAACCCTCTCGCCGCCCCACACCTCTGGCCTGTACCCCAGCTTGTATGTATAAATTTTTTTTAAAAAATGCAAAAATGGTGATTTTTAGAGTGGAGTAAACTGGCAGACACCACCTTGACCAGTGGCCAGAATCACAGTGGTGACATGGGCTGACATCATGTGCTTCCTAAGGTGATACACTGAGAAGAATCCAGGAAAATCTTTCCTGATGTAATGCTCCTGCTGAGAACTCATGGATCTATAAACAAGGAAACATCAGTTGGATCCAGGTAGAAGGAGAGCCTACAGAATCAGAGAGCTGTACTCTTTAAACTGTCAAGGTCACAAAAGACAGGCAAAGAGTTAGGAAATGTTCCAAATTAAAGTAAACCTCAGAAATGTGATAAGCAAATGTAGTGCATGGCCTTGGATTTGGATCCTAGGTTAGCAAGGAAAAAGGACTTTGGGCAGTTGGGGATAATTGAATAGGGTGTGTGGATTGGACCGTAGTGTTGTATCAGTGTTAATTTCCTGATTGGGTGGATTGCACAAAGGTTATAGAACACTGCTTGTTTTGAGGAAATACACTGAAATATTTACGGGTGAAATGGCGTCATGTCTGCAACTTGCTCTCAGATTGATTAGAAAAGGAACAATGATAATGGTGGCAGGTGGTAAATGTTAACAAGTGGGGAATGTGATTTACAGAGATAAGTGAATTCTTTTTACTCTTCTTGTCTGTATGTTTGAAATTATTTTTGAACTAAATTATATATAGTTACTTGTCCTCTTTAAGAAGGACAAAATTCTTCCTTTCAATCTACAAACATGCTCAAACCTCTCCTACTCTAAACAAAATAATGAGGCCAGTGGCTCCCTACTGTTGCCACTTCCTTCCTGCTGAGCATCAGGATGTTAAGGAAACATCACTGCACTGTCAGGAAGCTTCTATGTGAGGCTGGCTCTGCTACTCCCTAACCATGCGACTTTAGCCAAATCATTCAATTTCTTGGAGGCTCAGTTTCTTCATAAAGGTATACAGCATCTCCCTTCTGGAGCTGCCATGGGGGTCCAGGGAGAGAAGCAGGGTCATAAACTCTAAGGTGCTCACTTTAACTCCTGATGATACAGAGCTATCACTTTTACCACTGCCAGAATGTGAACACCTGCTAGGACCTGTCCTCTTTTTGGAGCTCAGCTTTGCTGACTCGTACACTGCTGCTGAGTCTGCGGGTACACTCTGCCCTTGGTTGCCTTTCTTGCCTCTCGTGACCTCTTCTCAACCCTGCCTGGCCCCTGTCTGTTGAATTGTGCCTGTTTCTTTCCTCTTTCTCGTCTGGTCATCTATTCCCATCCTTTCAGAGACCTCCATTATTAGACTAATGATAGCCCCATTCACTCCTGTCTGCATTGACTCTTCTCAGTATTCCCACAAGGCACTTCAAATTCACCTTGAGCAACACTAAATGATTCCCTTCTTACTTGCTGCTCTTCCTATGGTCTCTTATTTAAAACACTACATTCCTTCTAAAGGTGTGGGCTAGAAATGTAGAAGTCATTTATTATTGTTGTTTACTTATTGAATATCTCTACTTTGTACCAGATATTACCCTGGGGACTTTGCAGTCTTGATTTGCTTTATTCCTTGAAAGAGTTATGAGAAGATCTTACTTCATCCCATATTACAAAGTTGGACTCTGATGTCCAGAGAACTAAAATAACTTTAAGCCTAAGGCAACAGCCAGTAATGGTAGAACTGGGGTTTGATAATAGGTTTATCTGACTCCAAAATCTATTCTCTTAATCTTAATCACTATATTGCATTGACTTCTTCCTGAATTCCCACATAAAACTGTTCATTGATTCTTTTAAATTTTATTACAAAATGTTTCTTGAATCATTTATTTCATTTCTTTGTTCACTGCTGCTATCTTATTCATACACGTTATCTGAATTTAAATATATGTATATAGGTGGTGCTCTTTTTTAATTAAAAATGTTATGTATACTGACTGTAAGACAATTCATTACAGATCTAAACAGTGGAAGTTCCCCAACTTCAACTTCCAACAATGACCACCATTAACCAAATAGTATATACTCCTAAATATTTTCCTATATATAGTAGCATATTATACCTTTTTAAGCATCATTTAAAAATTCACTTTTCTTATTTCACATAGCACATTCAGATCTATTTCATACCTTGTTCTTTTATAAAACTTGGTTATACAAAGTTCAAGAGGATATATTATGAGAACAAGTCTCCCTTCACCTGTAAGGGTTGGCAGAAGGACATGATGAAACGAAACTTGTCTATATCACTTTCCCCAAAATCACATGGGTGGCACAACCCTATTCCATCACATGGGCACCACAACCTTGTCACAACCTTCCGATTTGGAAAGACCTTCCAGGTCTATGATCGGGACATTAAACCACAACTGACATCTGCACAAATGGACTGGACTATAAAGGCTCCCTGCCCATCTCTCAGAGCCTCTCTTTTCTCTGGAGAGTTGGCCCGGCAGTCTGTGCCAATAAACTGTTTCCTCTCATCTCCGGGTGGGGTGCTCTTTTCAACTGCAACCTAACATCACCCTTGTTTCCCAGTCATCTTTGGGAATTGCTATGACCAATTTCTTGGGTAGACTTCTGGGGACCTCCTTTCTTTTTCTTTTTCTTTGCATAGAAAAACTGGGGTGTAGGCTGGGAGATCAGGGAAGGGGGGAAGCACGGAGAGGATTCACCAGAGACAGAATGGGGAGCAGAACAGGTAGATTTACTGAAATACACAGCTGAGGGGAGCAGTGGGTGAGACAGGAGAGATCTGCAGTGCCATGTGGGTCAGCTCCCTGGCCAAAGATGGAACTCAGGCCCTGGCGGTGATAGCACCCCCAGGGGCCTCCTTTCTCTTAATAGCAGAGTGGCTTCTCATTGTATGAAGGTACAGGATTATTTTGGTTTTTCATTAGAGGGACCCTTAAATCATTTCCAGTGACACTACCCACTGGTATCTAAAGTTCATGTCATAAGTTAATTATCACCCAAATTTTGTTAGCAACTTGGTGTTTTAGATTGTAAACATGCACCATAATTCATTTATACATTTCTCTATTGATGAGTGTAATTTAGGCTTAATACCATTTCCCCTGCAACTTGGGTCCTGGGTTTTAATTAAATTCTGTCATTTTGCCTGCAATAGTTACTAATGTACTCTTTCACCAAACTGTGAGCTTATCAAAGGCAGCAGAAACTTTTCATATTCACCTTTGTAGCCTCATAACATAACGCAGGATTTGGTTCTGAGTACACGTTCGCCACGCTTGAATGTAGTAATAATTGAATGGCCCACTTAGACGCCTAGAACAGGGATGCGGCGCGAGCGGTCCTGCTCCCCTTTCAGCGGTCTTAGACTCAGAAAGCCCGGAACTTTTGTTAGAAGGGTCGCTGTTTCTCTCGGAAGATTTTAGCCGCAAAGCGTGCCCCGCACAAACATGGTTGCCACGTACCGGATGTAGCCGGTTATTTTGCCGTAGTCAGTTCTTCCACGGGGCGGAAAAGGTATGTCCGCTTGTGTCTCGACCATTTCCAGCCCCTCTACCTTGCAGGACCCCATGAGTAAGCTGTGGCGGCGCGGGAGCACCTCTGGGGCTATGGAGGCCCCTGAGCCGGGTAAGTGAGGATCGATGAAGCAACTTAGGCCTTTGCAGAAAGTCCCTTTTTTGCTGCTCGGAGCTTCCAGGGTCCTTATCCACAGGTGGGAAGGAGAAGGGCGGGGCTATTGTTATGGTAACAGCGAGTACTGCGGTATGAGTGCAACCCCCCCCCCCCCCAGGGATATTTGGTTTCTCAGGGCTGCTTCTGTCGGCTTCTGCTGTACGCCACGGTTGACAGGCCCTCTTTCTGCAGGGGAAGCGCTGGAGCTGAGTCTGGCGGGTGCCCACAGCCACGGAGTGCACAAGAAAAAGCACAAGAAGCACAAAAAGAAACACAAGAAGAAACACCATCAGGAAGAGGAGGCTGGACCTACGCAGCCATCTCCTGCCAAGCCACAGCTCAAACTCAAAATCAAGCTGGGTGGGCAGGTCCTGGGCACCAAGAGGTGAGGCTAAGATTTTACTTGGGGAAAGTTAGGAGCTGACAGATAAAAGAAACTGACTGGACTTTCTAGAATACACAGAATGGACATTTGTCAGGCCTCAGGTTAAGGCAGCAAGAACCCAAGAGCATATAGGGAAGGCTGGTTGTAACTACTGCGCAGGATAAAGAGACACTTGGTCAGCTTACAGAGTGGTGTTGCTTCTCTGCAGTGTTCCTACCTTCACTGTGATCCCTGAGGGACCTCGCTCTCCCTCTCCCCTTATGGTTGTGGATAATGAAGAAGAACCTATGGAAGGAGTCCCCCTTGAGCAGTACCGTGCCTGGCTGGGTGAGAAGGATTTGGAGGTGGGGAAAATGGATTCTCCTTAAGGGAAGCGGGTTGGTTCTGAGGAGGGTGAGAATTTTGAGTGTCCCAGTATTAACTTCACCAAGAGTGTGCTTCCACTGAACAATTCTAGTTTTAGCTCTCCAACTTTCCTTTACAGATGAAGACAGTAATCTGTCCCCCTCCCCACTTCGGGACCTGTCAGGAGGTTTAGGGGGTCAGGAAGAAGAGGAGGAACAAAGGTGGCTGGATGCCCTGGAGAAGGGAGAGCTAGATGACAATGGAGATCTCAAGAAGGAGATCAATGAACGGCTACTCACTGCTCGACAGGTAATTTGGTTCATTCTTTATTAACCTGTAGAATACACATGGAGAACTAGCCATGTCCCAAGAACTTTGATAAGCAGCTGGTATTTGTGTGGAGGGGGAAGAAGGGAAGATTGGGGGTTTTGAATAAACAAATAATTTGTAAAAGCTGTAATAAAAATATTCTGATGAAATAGGAAGTGGTAGAAAAAAGACAATATTAGCTAGGGTAGTTGAGGCAGAGAGAAAAGCAGGCACAAAAACACTGAGTGGAACAAGCCTCTCACAGAAGGTAGGAAAGTAAGCATGACTAAGTCACAGGAAGTGATGTATATAGAGAAGTAATGTGTGTTTGGTTTACAATAGATTTCTGTGGCTTCTTAGTGGGGGTAAAGGGAAAGAGAAGCAAGGAGACCCACCAAGTCAGGTGAGAGATGAAGTGAAATTAAGGTGGCTTGAACCAAGGTAAAGTTAAGGAGATAGAGAAATAAGGTGGATTCTGAATATATTTTGGAAATAGAGATCTTTTGGGGGAGAGGACAGGGAAGAAAAGTCAAGAGTAACTCTTGATTTTTGGCATGAGAAGTTATCCAAATAATGCTATCCATTGATATAAAAAGCTTAAAAACAACAACAAAAAAATCTCATAAGTGGTACAGTTTGGTATTCAGGACAGGCAGGTGATGTTACTAATGTTCTTTTCCCTTGCTTAAGGGTCTAAAGCTCAGTGTCTGGAGACTTGGGAGAAGTCACTAGTGGAACTCCTGGACAGGGTGCTCATTCCACCCTTCTCCCTCCCTCCTCCAGACACTGCTTTCCATGTCCCTTCCCCTTTCTCGCGGACCTGCTTTTTCCTTTTCTGATACCACCCGGTCTGTCTTTCCCCAGCGAGCTCTGCTCCAGAAGGCTCGGAGTCAGCCATCCCCAATGCTGCCATTGCCAGTTGCTGGGGGCTGTCCGGCCCCTGCCCTCACCGAGGAGATGCTGCTGAAGCGCGAGGAGCGAGCACGGAAGCGAAGGCTGCAGGCGGCGCGGCGCGCAGAGGAGCACAAGAACCAGACTATCGAGCGCCTCACAAAGACCGCTGCGCCCAGCGGGCGGGGAGGCCGAGGGGCTTCCAGGGGTGAGCGACGGGGAGGGCGGACCGCCGCCCCGGCCCCCATGGTGCGCTACTGCAGCGGGGCACAGGGTTCCACCCTTTCCTTTCCTCCTGGCGTCCCTGCCCCTGCTCCGGTGTCACAGCGACCATCCCCATTAGGCCCTCCACCGCGATGCTCTGTCCCTGGCTGCCCGCACCCGCGCCGCTACGCCTGCTCCCGCACCGGCCAGGCACTCTGCAGCCTTCAGTGCTACCGCATCAACCTACAGATGCGGCTGGGGCGGCCCGAGGGCCCCGGATCCCCCCTTTTAGCTACTTAAGCCCTTACATAACCCGGACTCTGCCCTCTCCCTTGCCCACTTTTCAGTGTCTCACCCACCCTATTAAATTTCAAAAAGTGCCTCAACTTGTTGACTTGGGGGAATGGGCCAATTCTGCGGACATGCGTATTGCCCCCGCCAAAGCTCAACAAGACTGGCTGGTGGGCACCCACACTCGGCTGACTTCAGGGACCCGCCTCTTCCAGTTGGGATTACCTGGCGTAGTCAGGCACTCGGTGTCATCCCGAAAATAGGACTCAAGCCAATCAACGGCAGCTTTGCTCTTCTGGGCAGCCTTTCATTGGTTGCTAACCCAAAGCCTGTTCTGTTGTCCTTATTGGCGATTGTCGCTGTCAGTCAGGGCCATGGGTCGAACCTTATCTCACTCTTTGTCTGTGCAAGCTCTTGTTGTCTGGGAGAGTGGCGGAGGCGCTGTTGTCGATTGGCCACAGGGTGAAACCTCTGTTCTGTTCCTATTGGCGGGGTCCGTCAGAGGACGATGCTGATTGGCAGAACAGAGCAACGTCGGCCCTAGTTGGCAGAGCTCTCCCCGGATGGAAGCTCCGGCCGCGGAGTGATGGTGGCGGCAGCGAAGATGGGCCGGGCAGGGACCATGGCGGTGGCGGCAGAGGTGGCAGGGGCGGGGCGGCTGGCGGTAGAGGAGGCTGTGGTCTTCAGGGGACTGTAAGTGGAGGAATGGCTCGGGCCAGCAGCGGGAACGGCAGCGAGGAGGCCTGGGGGGCACTTCGGGTGCCGCAACAGCAGGTATCCAAACAGCTCAAAAGCCCATCACGACAGCCATTTATTTCTCTTTCCCCTCTCCTTGTCCCTTCTTTTTGGAGGGTGGGGGCGGAACTCACGGAGGTAAAGGTTTAGTGAAGTTCCTAAGCATGTCCCTTCCACTCTTTGTCTAAACTTTGTAAGGTAGATGCAGTTGACTTTGCCTGCAGCCTCCTAGACCCCCATCCCACCGCTGCAGTGGAAGCTGGCGGTGGCTCGCCAGTGATCAGAGGCGTAGTGAGGCCCCAGGGAAGCTCCCTCTGTCTTGCAACAGTTATTTGTGATGTTTTTCTGTGTGCCTATTGTCACAACAGAGTCCGGCAGCGTCTTCTCTTGAGGGAGCAATTTGGAGAAGAGCTGGAACCCACACTCGCGCCCTGGATGCCATCCTTTATCATCCACAGCAATCCCATCTGGTTGGGAGCATTGCCCTGGGTCTCACACTGCCACTCTGCCCTAGGAAGCCTGAGACCCAGGGGTGGAAAGATCCAGCTTGTGGGTGGGAGATGAGAGCAGCTTGGCTTAAGAAATTATCTTAAACTCTATACCCATTGTCTGAGATTTGGGGATACCTTAGACCATCTCAGCTTCTACCAAAACAATCCCTTAACAGAAAATGCCCTGGGGGGGCTAGCATTCTGGGCGACAAGTCTCCTGTATGCAGAGCTGATAGCTGCCTCTTTATATGTCCACACCGTGCATCTTGTTTTCTAGATGGATTCTTGCTATTGCAGATGTTCTCCCATGTGGACAGTCCTTCAGATATTTGAACACTCCTCTCAGCATCACTCTTCCCTCTCCCCATAGAGCTCTCTGTGCTTCACAGGGTGGGATTGTGTATGTGTATGTAGGGGGAGGGGATGGACAGTGCCCTGGGCAGGAATCTCCCTTGGTTCTAAGTGCCTCCTTGCTCCCAGCTTCGAGAGCTGTGCCCAGGAGTGAACAACCAGCCCTACCTCTGTGAGAGTGGTCACTGCTGCGGGGAGACTGGCTGCTGTACCTACTACTATGAGCTCTGGTGTGAGTCTCCAAGGGGGCTATTCTCAGGTCCCTCTGCCCACCCTCCTTTGGGCCTCAGAATTCCAGCCTTCAAAGACCCTTCGCTGCATGGGAGGTATCTAAGACACTCCCTCCTCACTCCCTGCAGGGTTCTGGCTGCTCTGGACTGTCCTCATCCTCTTTAGTTGCTGTTGCGCCTTCCGCCATCGACGAGCTAAACTCCGACTGCAGCAGCAGCAGCGGCAGCGTGAGATCAACTTGTTGGCCTACCACGGGGCATGCCATGGGGCCGGCCCTGTGCCTACCGGTTCACTGCTTGACCTTCGTGAGTGGCTTGAGGCTTTGGGCTCAACTACCAGCAGGCTTTTCAAGCCAAATCAACCCCACATTCCCTTTCCAGACATTTCAAAACATACTTTTCCCTAATAGGAAAGGGACCACCACCCAACTCCTGGTTGCCTTCAACCAATGATGCCATTCTTTCCTGCAGGCCTCCTCAGCGCCTTCAAACCCCCAGCCTATGAGGATGTGGTTCACCGCCCTGGCACACCGCCGCCTCCTTACACTGCAGCCCCGGGCTGCCCCTTGACTGCTTCCAACGAATGCACCTGCTGCTCCTCTGCTTTTAGCTGCCCTGCCCACTTCGAGGGAACAAATGTGGAGGGTGTTTCCTCCCACCAGACTGCCCCCCATCAGGAGGATGAGCCTGGGGCAGGGGTGAGCCCTGCCCCCACACCCCCCTCCTGCCGCTATCGACACCTGACCGGTGACTCGGGTATTGAGCTCTGCCCTTGTCCCCACTCCAGGGAGGGTGAGCCAGTCAAGGAGGCTAGGGCTAGTGCCACCCCACCAGATCTGGAGGACCACACCCCTTGTGCACTGCCCCTAACTCCTATACCCCAGGTCACGCCTGTGGGGCTGGCTTCCAGTGAAGGGGACATCCCATAAGTAGTTTGGGGAGGGTAGGTGGGTTACTTGCCTACCAAATAGAGCCCTGATCCCAACACCTTGAGTTGTCGGTCTCTTCCCAAATTCTTTGAATCTGTCTGAAAGAGCTGGAGCTCTAATGAGAGGGGCAGTGTTTGGGGGACTGTGCTAGCTCTGTTCCCCCTCAAGACATACACAGGAGCCTTTGATCTCATTAAAGAGATGTGAACCAGCTGCTTGTGGATTTGGGTGGACTAGAGCTCAACTCACTACACTGCACTTGACCTGACTGGGTTTGGAGGGGGAATATCTCCACTTTTGGGGGGGTAATAGCCACTTTGCCTGCTTTCTCTGAAGAACAAGAGGCAGCCCTAAAACCTGGACTGAGCCGAGACCTTTTGGTGAGGCAAAGTGCCAGCAGAAGCAATCGAGTTTGGCATGGTTTCCCGATTTATTAGAAAAATAGACTCTGAATTCACATTCATCCCAGGGCTATGTGGGATGACAGTAACAAGACACCTGAGATGAGCTGAGGGTTTGAATTACCGGTATCTGAGGGTTGGGGCAGAGGCTAAAGACCTTGTGCCTCTAGTCCAGAGTGACACAAGGGGCCCAGTACCTATCATACCCCTTCAGTAGTCTTCAGCCATGGCCAGCAGGACAAGGCTGGTCCAGCCTTGGAAAGGGCGGCAGCCCATGCCCCGCCCATCCCGATCACTGTACTGCTCCCACAGGAACCCCGTGGCCTGGTACTGCCGCTTCACATTGCCCACCACATTGGCACGGAGCTCATTATGGAGCTTGGCAGCCCGGGCCTGGTGGGGACCCTCCTGATGTCCATAGTGGTGCAGCGCCCCCAAGGCTAGGTAATTGATGTTGAGCCACACAGCACCCCGCCAGTAGGGAGGATCATGTTCTGAATTGCGCTGGCCATAAAAGGGGCTGGAAGCTGCAAGGGAGCGTAAACCAAAGGGGCTCCAGAGATGGCGACTGTCAGCAAGAACATCCAGCAGGGACCCAAGGTGAGATGAGTTGGGTTCCAGCAGTCTCAGCAGCAAGGGAAATAGACTGACATAGCCCAAGGCATCCACATATTGCAAGCGAGGGTGGGGCCGGCCCACCACCCTCACCAGCCCCTGAGGGGGTTGAGGCTTCAGATGCACTGCTTTTGTATGGTTCCCAAAGTCTGCAAAGACTCCCAGCTCTGGGGCCCAGTGCAGCTTATCCAGGCTTTCCTCTGCCTCCATTGAGGCAGCTAGTGGGCCCAGCTCTGCAGCTGCCTCAGCCTCTCCCAGATGAGCTGCCAGCCGTGCCAGCACACGAGCACCCAGTGCCACCCAGCACCGCAGGTCCAGGTGCCGCTCAGTGGCTGAAGGGTGTGAAGCCCTGGGATAATCATCAAGACCTGATGGCAGTGTCTTTGGGTTCAGGAGGGTAGGCAAGGCTGGATCTCGGCCACGCCAGCGATAAGATAGTGGCACTGGCCCTGCCTGGCTCTGATGGAGCCAGGAAAACCAGGCACGCAAACGGGGAAAAGCCCTGTGGAGGAAGGCCAAATCAGCAGGGTCACCGCTCTCCAGCATGTGGGCTACAGGCAAAAGCAGGGTTGGGGGGTTGGCATGGGCTGCCCGTTGCACCAAGAATTCTGGGGGCACCCGGGCTCGGGCTTCATCTCCCAGCACCTGCTCTCGCCCAATCCAGCCATCAGCATTAAGCAGCCCCAGCCAGTGTCCTAGGGCCTCCTGGGTGAGGCGTGGATCCCACCGCTGGACCACCAGCTGGTGAAAACCCTCATCCCAAAGGAAGCCTCGTGGGAAAAATGACCGTGAGGGGACTGCAGTGAAAAGAGGGACAGGTGGAAAGAGGGCTGGATCTGCCTTCAGCTCAGACCCCTCAACCCCCATATCTGGCAACACCAGACCCTGTCCATAGAAGTAGCCGATTCCACCAAGGAGGCCACTGAGGGCAGCCTGTCCCAAAGCCTGCTCCTCGAGGCTCAGGCCCTTCTCCTTCAGCTGGAAGGTCTTCTCAAAGCGCTCTCTGAAGGATGCAGCATGGTTCTCCAAAGCCTGGGTCAATAGGCTGCCTGACAGTTGCTCCCGGGCTTGGCTTCCTCCTACCCAGGCACTGCCTGATTCAAACACCAACTCCATGGAAAAGGGGACTTTCAGTGTCACCTGCTGAATTAAGAATTGCCCTTGTCCCTGTCCTTGCCCACTTTGGCTTCTGTCCTCCCACTTAAGAGATCCTGGCAAGCCAAGGTAGCGCTCAGGGGAGGCCCCTGGGGGCCGATGCTGAAACCAGCTATTTAGGCGACTCTTCACCATCTCTGTCAGCAAAGGAAGTCCTGGGTTGGAGGACCAGAAGACATTGTAGCTTGAAGGCAGCGGGGGGAAAAAAAGGAAATATTATTCAACAGGAAATGATGGGGCTTATAAAGAGAAATTCAAGGAGATCAGGAGTGTGGGCGAGAAGGTCTCAGCAATGCAGGGAACACAGAGCCTGATGAGAATGGAATAACTGGTGGAAAGAGGGTAAGAGTAGGGGAGATAAATCAAGCTAAGTCAGTATCTGTACCACCCCTACCATCGTCTCACACGTTTCCCCAGTTACCTGCCATACTTGGGAGCAGTATCTCCTGGATTGGTTGGTGCCAAAAATGTAAATCGGAAATCACCAAGTTCACTGGTGTGCCCACTGATGAACTTCAACTGTCCATTGGCCACAACTTCTGGCACTAGAACTTCCTTGCCATCTGTTACCACATAGAAGAACAGGGACACCAAAGGGAAAGCAGATGTACCTGAGGCCTGGGTGACCAACAACAGAGAAAAAACAGCATTAGATTGGCAGTTTCTCTTGAGAATCAGCCTTAGTGAGGGAAAGGGACACTAGGCAGGGGCGACTTGGTAAACAACATACATTTGGCGGTGTTGAGAGTCACCGAAGGTAAGCACCCAGTGGGATGACATAAAGAGCCTTGCATGGGGTTCCCTGGGAAATAATAGAGTACTTTTTGCTATATACTATGCTAAGAATGCCACATTTTATTTCATTCTTATAATCCTGTGAGTTAGATGCTATTTTTATCTCCATTTTCTATACAAGGAAACCAAGGTTTAGAGATAGCAAATAGAGACAGTCACAGCAAGGTGTTTGAAACAGGATTTAAACAAGCAGTCAGAGTCAGAGCCCCTGCTGCTAACTCCCACTTCATATTGCATTTGCTAGCAGCAAAGGGTGGAGGAAGTCCAGGCTAGGGGAAGGGTGTCCTGAGGCCCTGACCTGAGATTCTACAGTCACTCTCCAGCTCCAGTCCCCTCCGTGCTGACCCCCAGGCCTCTTGACGAACTCAGTTGTAAGCCTCAAGGCCCCATCTTGGATGTGTTGCCGCCCGAAGGAGATACCGTCATGGAACTCCCAGCCATAGGGACCCACGCCGTCCCCCTGCTCACACGTGTGCCTGAGCTTAGGAGTCCCTGCGGTGGCGCCTTGCTGCGCCCACATCAGTCCTGGGGGTAAAATGGCCACGTAAGTCAAAGAGAGCATGGGATCTGGGTCTCCAAAAACTTCAGGGTCATCCCTCTTTGTAACTCTCCTGATCCGCTCCTCCCCACCCTTGCTCTGGTGTGAAGCTGGGGCGCCCAGATTAAGAGTCCACCTGCCTGCCCGCCCCGGGGCCCGGTTACCAGTAAGAAGGGGCTGCGGGCTGCGGGTCTTCATGCCGAAGTAGACATGAGGACGGTAGGTGCCCCAGAAGAGGTCTGGGGCCACTGCGGGACTGGAAGAGTCAGGAGGCAGCGCTGGAGGCGCAGAAAGCAGTGTGACTGCCCGTCGTGCACGGTGCCAAGCCAGCAGCCAGCGCCCGGAGAGGCCCAAAGCCAGAGCCAGGACAACGGCTAGAGCCACTCCCCGGGTCGCGCCACGGGCCCCGCCGCCCCGCCCGTCCCGCCGCACCGGGCCGCCCCGCCTCTCAGCAGTCCGCTGTGCGTCTGCAGGCACTCCGCGGCGCCGCCGCTCGCCCCGAGCCATCCTGGCCAGGAGGTCGGCGTCGCGGGGCTAGGACTCCGGCCTCGGCTCCCGGCTTTGCACGCTGCTCCCGGCAGTCTGCTGATCTGTCAGCGGCACCTGCCAGCCTGTGCCTCCCATTCCGCTTCCGCCGGAAGTCCCGCCCCGCCACGTCAGTTTACGTCCCTGCGCTCAGAACCTCATCTCCCGCTTACCATAGGCGTGATCTCCTTGGCCCGGTCCACCGACTTGCCAATTTGGCGCTTGACGGATTTGGCGTCCTCTCAGAGTTCACAGGCTAGTAGAAAAATCTAACATTGGGATCTTAAAACAGCACTATAGATTAAGAACCTGAGTTGCTATCCTGAGTGTTTTATATTTAATGGCCCACCTACCCCAGCCCAACCAGGTGGCGAAAACCTCTGCCCCCAAAACTTCAAATAACTTGGTCCTGGCCAGAGGCAGGAAGTGACTAACTTGGAATCCAGATGTATTTGTTTTGTTTTGTTTTTTTTTTTAAGATTTATTTTTTATTTATACATACAAGTTGGGGTACAGGCCAGAGGCGTGGGGCGGCGAGAGGGTTCACCAGAGACAGAGCGGGGAGCAGAACAGGCAGATCAGAAATACACTGCTGAGGGGAGCAGCGGGCGAGGCAGGAGAAGTCTGCTGCGCCATGTGGGATTCTCCCTGGCCGGGCGTCAAACTCGCGTCGACACTGCCAACAGCTCCACAGCGCAGCGCTTAACCACTGCGCCACCAGGGAGGCCCGGAATCCAGATCTATTTGAATCAGACTGGACAATTTCGCCCGTATCCATGCCTTCTCTCCTAATAAAATGGAGTACAGCAGTGGCTCTTAGAAGAAACCTGGTTTGTATTTCAGCACTATCTTTGAGCAACCTTGTGTCTCCACTCATTTTAGGATTCCTAGATGAATCTTAAAAGAGCCATAATGGTGGTGAATGTCCTTAAAGAATGCATACCCCTCACCCTATCCTTTTTTACTACAGCTCATGAAGCAAAGGAGCCTAGGGAAAGGATAGCTTATGTTCAGATCAGGGAATGCTGTAGGAAGGAGGTAGCATCAGCATTTCAGGTTGACCTAAAGAGTCAGTATTACATTTGATGGCAGTTCAGAAATGCAACTGAAGAGCCAGAGTTACTTATTTCTTAACAACAGGTCAGCATAGGGCCTCCCTGGTGGCGCAGCGGTTAAGCGCTGCGCTATGGAGCTGTCAGCAGCTGCGACGAGAGTTCGTCGCCCAGCCAGGGAGATTCCCACATGGCTCAGCAGACTTCTGCTCGCCCGCTGCTCCCCTCAGCAGTGTATTTCCGTCGATCTGCCTGTTCTGTTCCCCACTCTGTCTCTGGTGAACCGTCTCGCCACCCCACGCCTCTGGCCTGTACCCCAGCTTGTACGCATAAATAAATCTTTAAAAAAAAAAAAAACAGGTCAGCATAAAAGGTATTTTCATGAAGTGCAAGTTTTTATTCTTTAGAACTCTACTGCACACTTATGCCACTCTATTACCACACCTCCCATCCAAACTCAATAATTCTAGTCAAAAAGTCTTTATGTTGCATGTTCAAGTCCTATTTCACTAGTCTGATTTGCAGTCCCACCCTTTACTAGTGGACGTTTTGTTCGTTCAGTATCAACTTCTTACCAAACTCAATAGTCAGTCCTTTCTTGCCACCATTGCACTTGGTACACATCTCCTTTGTAGCACTTACAACATACCTGCGTTTCATTATTCACCTTATATCCCAGTATACTAATCAGTTACAGGCCCAAGGTAGATGTTAAATACTTGTGATTCAACAAATGTGTCTGTACTAGACACCTCTGCAAGGTGCTGGGGACATAGCACCAAACTCAAGTTCATAATTGAGTGTACTTATTCCATGTTTACAGCAATGATTGAACCACCCCCATTTTTACAGATGAGTGGTGTTAGATCTGACCAAAGATTAACAGGCCAGTTAATAAGTGTTGGACAACTCAAATCTAGGTTGTCAGTATTCTTTCAACTAATAGCAAAAGGCTTCTTAGATAATAACACTAAGTTCTCAACAATGTTCCAAGTATTTTGTACATAGCAATTCATTAAATGCTCTAAAGAGTTCTATGAGGTAGGTACCATTATCTCCATTTTACAAATGAGGAAAAAGGCATTGAGAGACTAAGTAATTTGCCCAAAGTTACTCGTCTACGTTAGGAGAAAAAGCTGTGATTTCAACCCAAGTCACTTTGGCCCTTAACTAACAGAAGGCAGTAAAAAGTTGTATTCTTTTTTAAAGGAGTAAGAGGGAAACATCCTTTTGAGCGGCCTTTTAAGCTGGGAAGCAGTAATGTTATAAGAGAGTTACGGGAAATCTATTTGGCAAAATTCATAGCAGTCAGTGTACAGAGATCCTATATTGTCTCACTGAGCATTATGAAGTTCTCTAAACCAGTGGCTATTAACCATTTTTGGGCTCTACAAAGGCCTCCACTTCACTAGGAAAGATGACGTGGATATGGACAATAGTCCAGTCAAAATAAAAGACCTAGGTTCCAAAGCAGGGCTTTACAAGGCATAGTAAGAAATCATTTCATACTGGGCCTCCCTGGTAGCACAAGGGTTAAGTCGCAGCACTATGAAGCTATCTAGAGCCACTGCAGCATGAATTCAGTACCCGGCCAGGGAGTTAACTCACCTGGTGCAGCAGACCTCTCCTGTCTTGCCTGCTGCTCCCCTCAGCAGTGTATTTCAGTCAATCTGCTGTTCAGCTCCCCACTCTGTCTCTGGTGAATCCTCTACCCCCCCCCCACACCTCCAGCCTACACCCAGCTCTTGTATGCATAAATAATTTACCTTTAAAAAAAAAAAGAATACTTCCCATTTCATGTGCTATGCACTAATACTTTTTATTTTACTTTGTTTCTTTTTATTTTAAAGGCTAACTTAACCCCCTAAATTCATTTCATGATCCACACCGATGGGTCGTATCCTAGAATGAAATACTTTAGACGTAGTAGCTATGAGTATTTTAGGTTCTATTTTCTGAAACAAGCAGTAGTTAAAGATAAAACCAGTGATGTACTTCACAAAGATAAAATTAAGCAACAGAAAAATTATTAGGAAAAAAAACAGGGTGAGAAAATACAACAATGATACTACAGAGTGAGTCGGAATGGAGAGAACATTTCAGAAGTTTGTGTTTACCACAATATTCTGAGCTTAGTGACTGGATATGCAGGGAAAGGGCAGAACCAGAGATAATGCTGTGTTTTCCAGCCCAGGTGGCTAAGCAGATTAAGCACCTTTAAAAGGTACAGAAGAGTCAGGGAGAGAGATGTGGTATGTGAAATTGTCAATTCTATTTTGAGTAAAGAGTGTTGGAATTTGGAGGAAACTGCCAAAAACTCTGACTAGAGTAAAATAAAGGATTAAGTCAGAGGGATTAGTTCAAGTTACAACACAAGAAACTCCAAAATAGAGACAAGAAAAAGGATAAGAGCAGTATTTACAGTTAAGAGAAGAAAAAGGACCAGACAGGAAGAGAAGTTCCACCAAAAAGTGAATTGGGAGGGGAAGATGCTACTGATATGGAACGAGAACAGAGAAAACAGCACTGGATTTAGCGAATAAAAGAGTCACCCCGAGTGAGTTGTGAAGGAAGCCAAATTCAAAAAGTTTAAGCAATGAACCTTTGGAAATGGAAACTGAGTGAAATAAATTATTCGTCCAGGTCCCTTCCTGATTTTGTCTTCCTCCAGAAACAATTCGATCTGTAGTCAAGGGGCTCTTGGAGGTTTTTCTAGTGTTACGAGGAACACGATTTGAATGATTAAGTTCTTCTCCAATTAAGTGTCCTACTAGTCCCAAGACCGAAACAGGCTTGTTGGTCTTCTGCGGTGTTAGCGCCCGTTACCAGCGCTCAGCTTGTCCTCGCTCCCTGCCGCATTCCGGGCCTGGATGTGGGAAGCGAAGGCAGTGAACATCTCCTGGGCTGAAAGGTGGGCGCCGCGCATGATCAGGCGATGCCCGTCTCCTGGGAAGAAACAAACGAGTCAGACACCCAGAGGGCAGGGGGCTGAGGGAGCGGGGGCTGCCTGCCGCCCCCTCCCGCCGGACTCCCCACGACCACCCACCGAAAAGCACATCCACGCAGGGCTCGGAGCCGTCGTGCCTCACGTCCGCAATCACCGAACAGTTGAGGTTGGTGGAGCGGACTTTTTCGCTGCTCACCGCCTGGAGGAAGGTCCTGCGGTGAGAACAGGGCTTGAGCACCCGGCCGAGGGGACTAGACCCCCGGCGGGCGGACGGCGAGCTCCTTCCCGCCCCCCACGTCAGACCCCTCGTACCTCGTCGACTCCACGTTCTTCTCGAATGGGCAAAACTGAACCCGAACCTGTTTCACAGACCGTAGCCCGAGCCGAGCCAAGGCCGCCGCCATGATGGCCTCCGCCCCGGAAGAATTAGTGCAGGCGGAAGTGACGGGTTTCCAGAGTCGGTGGCCGCGCTCCTGCGGCCGCCCGCCGCTGTCAGCCAGCAATCACCCCGCCAAGCCCCCTCCCTGGACCTCCAGTCCGTGAGAAAGAAAGTCAAGAGTGAGCGAGATGCTTCCGGCTCAGGCTATGGAGCGGCCCAAAGCGGTCAGTTAAATACTGTTAATGAGCAGTCCTCTTGTACCATGGTGAAGGCAATAAATATAAAGTGAAAAAGCCTCTTGATCTGTGTCCAGTAACAGCCGGTCTTCTGGAGCCTTTTCCCTTTGTACCCACTTATGCCAAATCTTGGTGGCCGCCTCTTAAGTGCCAGTGCCTGCCAGGTTACCCCACTCAGGGAACTGAGGATTAAAACATGTTGAATTCAGGGACACAGGCCTTGGGACTGGTCCAGTTATAGAAACTCCTATTTCACCTCTGTGGTTCCTGGCAAATTAACTAGGTGTTTTTGCCTGGCTCCTGGATTTTAAGAGAGAAAAGTAGCTAGGCTCTCTGCTTTCTACTGCTTTTCCTCCTCCCCTTTTCCCTAGGCTCCCACCCTGTAACCCTCCTCCCAGTCTCTAGCACAGAGATGTCTTCACTGACAAGAAATAAGTGTCAGTCTCCCAGGTATGCTGACCTCCGGGTTCCAGGCTGTGGTTTTGCCCTCTATTCAAGGCACTGGAGTGCTATCGATTCTTAGTTTGTAAGTGCAGGCTCTTTGTAGCTTGTGGGTCTCAGGTATGCTTTCTTCCAAGCTCCCAGTTGTAGACTTTTTAAATATGCATTTCCAAAGGGCTGGGCTTTTCCAGCCAAAGATGGGAAGCTCTGACTTTCTGGCTGCTTATTGGGCTCCTTAGGATTCAGGACTGAGCCCCAAGCAGAAAAGTAAAGGCAAGTACCAACGGGGGCGCTGGTGCTGTCTCAGGGCAAGCCAGGCTTGCTGATTTCCCACCAGGTAAGCCTCAGGGCTAGGTCCCCCTCCCCACAGTGTGCTTAGCAGCTGAGCTCTCTGGGCTGGG
The DNA here is from genome assembly GCA_004024925.1 of Scalopus aquaticus. Classification (NCBI taxonomy): domain Eukaryota; kingdom Metazoa; phylum Chordata; class Mammalia; order Eulipotyphla; family Talpidae; genus Scalopus; species Scalopus aquaticus. The sequence continues at coordinate 45,870 of PVIJ01002925.1, forward strand.
GATGCTCCAGGTGGGAGAGGGGGGTCCAAGTTCTCCAGGCTGTTGAGGCTGCTGCTGGGCAATTCCGTGGTTTGGACCTCATTACATGCACCTGGTAAGGCAGAGTGGAAGACGGGGAGGGAGAAAGGGAGATGCTGAAACTCTATTAGTGATGAGGATGGGAAAGTGGGGAACATAAAGAAGTGAGAAAGGGTGAAGAGAGCCTGGAATGGGAGGCAGGAGGGGAGTGACTCACAGCAACAAGGAGGCCTCCTCTGGACTCGAGTCTTGGGCAGGGGCTGCTGCAATAGACACAGCAGCGCCCCATCCAACCTCTGGAAAATGCGGAGCATGAGCAGTGTCTGGCGAAGTTCAGGGCACAGTCCCCACTGCTCCTCTTCCAGCAACTCCCGGACGATTCCAAAGTCTTGTCTGAGCTGCAGTGCCCCCTGCAGGCTAAATGCCAAGGTACAATGTTGACCTGATTCTGCCTCACCAAACTCTACTTACTACACGGATCCCTCCCCTTCTCCCAGTTCCACTCATCCCTCTGCCACTGCCTCCTTTTTTCCCCACCTGAACTGGATCCCATGGTTGAGGATGTGATCAAGCCAGGCACCCAGGATGGCTGTCAGCGCCTGGCCCAGCGCAGGGGCCTGGGCTTGGGATGGCAATCCCTGCAATCCTTGCAACACAGGCTCCAAGACTGTGCGGACCACCAACCCAGCATACTCACTAGGAACGCTGGGCAGTTCTGCAGTGAGAAGAGAAAGGACAGGATATTTTATGGCATGCTCAGGGGAAAGGATAAGACTTTGGGAGGGGGGCAGAAAAGGTGAGGACAAGGATAGAGACAAGCCAAGGTTTGGAGGCTGGGGATACTATCACCACCCTGGGAAGCTGGGTTATGGCATTACCAGCACAGAGATGATGCCGCCAGTACCGACCCCGGGGCATGTAGATTTCAAAACCGTTTGTGGCTTGTTTATGACATTCTTGAAAAAAGAGCTTTAGTGACTCTTCAGGCAGACACTGTGGAGATAGAAAGCAAAAGGCGCTTATCTATAAAGGACTTGTCAAGTTATGAAACTCTTCTAAATCTGAAGCATTTAAACTGGAATCCATAAAACCCAGAACAGAATTATAGGTATAATTGATGGGCCTGGACATTTTCTGAGGAGAAATGCCATAGTTTTTATTGAGCTTTCCAAAGCATCTGGCCCCAGGAAAAATATGGACAATAGTTCTAGGATTATGATGCAGATGTTAGAGAAAGGGGTCTGCATGATCTGCAGACAGGCAGAGATTGAGGAAAGAACAGGTAACTATGATCTGCTAGCTTAGTTAGCAATGACTTTTTCAGATTAGGGAACCTTTGGAATGTTCTTAATGCTGAACATTCTTGACAGCCCCTTCCATTCTTTCAAAGCAATGTAACTCATAAAGCAAGAAAAGGCCAATGTGCTGGCATTTGTTTTTGGAGAGAGAGAGGACAGCAAAAAAGAGTATCTCTACAGCCCATCTTAGAAATGAGTAACCCTCAGAATTGGAATATGTGGCGGCAGCTTTGTAAAAAGGTGACTGGCTGCCTGCCAACCTAGAGGAAGGGGCTTGGGTGCTCCAACGTGGAGGGACAGGGAAAAGTGAAGCTTGTGTGGCTCCTGGTACATATCCTTCCAACAGCCCATCTAAGTTCAGACTCCCCTTCTTCCGAAAACTAGAATGTCCTTCTCCTTCCATATTTATGCCAAGACAATGATCCTTTTGTCAACTGACATTTACTAAGAGAAACCTCTGCACTCAACATAGAGGAAATACAGGGTATACAGTATGAGACAGTCATTCCCTGTCAGGCATAATCACCCAGCTAGGAGAAAATTCACAGCACCTGATTCTTCGTTTTTATCCTAGTGCCATATGCAGTGGAATGTCCCAGATGCACAAGTGCATTAATCATGTGGAGGAGCAAGGCATGTAGACTGCTTTGCACAGTGGTGCTGGTAAGCACACTCTTGTTGTTTCTTTTGCTCTGTTCTCACCACAACTACCAAGAGCTGGACCCTTCTCATACTATGTCTCCCTGATCACTATAGCTGGTCAAACTCTATCAAGGTTGTCATAGTTACCCTCCTGCTCTTACAGTGGCTTCCTATCACTCATGAGATAAAGCCCACATTGTGTGGTCTGGTGTTCAGTGCCTTCCAAAATTTGATGCCAAACTGCTTATTCATCCACAATCTCCCCACACCAAACACCAGTGTGCTACTTATATTGTGCATGCACGTACACACACATAAGCAAACACACAGGGGTAATCTTTCTACCACTGCCCCAAAGAACTATAAATTGCCACTGCCAGTAAACCCTGCTGCTTCTCTGAGGCTTCCCAGCTGTCAACTTGAGCCATAGGCCCTGTATGGACCTTCTGTACCCACATGCCCACCACTGTCTTCCATCACTTTCTGTCTGATGAAGGGGCTACTCTGGAGCATGTCGAGGTGAAGGAGACACAGTAAATTGAGGTGGAGATGCCCAATAGGCATATGTAGATACTGGTATAGAACTCTGGGAGCAGGGGGGCTAAAGTGTGGGGATTTGCAGCACAAGGCACTGTGGATAAGCAGGAACAGAGTGAGAAAAGCAGTAGAGGAACAGGACTGAACCTACAGCCATACCCCTATTCAGAGAAAAGAGGAGAAATTTGGATAGGAAGATAAAAAGAAAAATGTCGTCTGTAGTAGGAATAATCTGCAACATAGGAGAGGGGGTTATACTGAAATAATTGGAATAACACCACTTTGTAATCCTAAAGAAATAGTAGAGGATCTAGGCAATGATGTTTGTCAGTGGCTGCTACCACAAAATGGCAGCCTAATGTTACGGGGGCAGGGGGAGAGGAAATGAAATAGACCGTGAGTTAATTATTAAAGCCTCAGTGGCAGGAATATGCGGGTGCATTATACTCTTCTACTTTTGTATATATATCTAAGGGTTTTATACATGCCTGAAATTTCCATAATAAAGAGTTAAATAGATAAAAGAAAAAAATAAAGAGTTAAAAAAGATAAATTTAGCAGAGGCTCCAAGGAGAGTCCAAGTCACTGAGCTATCCCACCACCACCCCCCTAACAACACCAAAGCTGGGCACAGAACCAGGTCTTCAACTGCTACCGTCAGGACCCCAGCACTCCTCACCTGGAACTGTGTGGTCAGCTTCTGGATCTCCAAGCCCAGCTGCTGCTCCACATCTGGGACCAAGCTTTCCTCTGAGGCTAGACTAGACAGAACTTCTGCCTCATGCAGTAGAGGCTTTAGCAGAAACAGGGAGTGAGGTCTGAGTCTAGCCCAGGCTGCCCCTCTCCCCACTCCCTAGCTACTCACAGGTAAGTCCTTCTGGGTCAGGAGCAGGAAGGAACCAGGGGCCCACACTGCCAGATGCTGCTGAGCTCTGCCCCAAAACCAGAGCAAGGTGGTCTGCAGAGTACAGAGTCCCAGGGCAAGGGGTGTAGGACCTGGGTGGGGGGTGTGTAGCAGAGTAGCTGAGGGGTCACAGAGTGCACCTTGGGGAGAAGGTGGGTTTCAGAACAGAGTAGAGAAAATCCTCCTCTGCTCTGTTCTCCTAGCCCCTCATCTCACCTGTGGGCCGACATTGGATCAGTCCTGACCTGGTTTCTCGAAGAGCATCCAAGAGAGGAGGGAAGAGATGTTGCAAAAGCTTAGTGGTGTGAGAGGATACGGGAAGGTTGCTTGTCTCTGCACCAGCAGATCCCAAGACCTGGCAGAAGCCTGAGGACAAGGGTTATGGTCTGACAAGGAAAGGACCATCTGGGGCTTGTTTTAATCCCAATGCCCATTCCTGCTCACCTTGGTCCCAACTCCAGATAAGAGACTGATGAAATAGTCTGTGACACAAAGAAGCCAGCTCCTTCTTACACTCCTGAGGCAGGGATGCTAGTGAGAAAAATGACTCAAGCCTGAAAACAAGGTCTTTCTTTTCCATAAGCACTGCCCACTCAATTGGGGAAGGGGGGTCGTCCCCAAGATTCAAGACGAGTGGAAAGTAAGACTAAGTCTTGTAAGCCCAGACGCTATAGGCTGGGTGTTCATCCTAGAGGGCCTGCTTCTGCAGTCAGGCTGGCGGGTGAATGAGGTGACCAGAAAGAAGGAAGAGACCCAGTCTTCCCAAACGCCCACCCAGGCCCGCCACTCACCCTGACCCAGTGCCTGACTCAGCTGTTGTGCCGCATCCCTGGGGTCCCTCCAAGGTCTTAGAGTTAGGTCCAGACTTTGAGCACAGGCTGCCCACAGCAGGGTCCAGTATTGGCTCCACAGGGCTCCAGCCCCTCCAAGTCCCAATCCACTGCTGGCTGAAGCCACCACGCCCCCCAACAGGCCCAGTAGCCCTGGCAGCAGCTCGCGCTCCTCTTGGCATCGCCTGCGGAGCTGGTCCTGCAAACCCGATCCCCAGAGCGCCTCCTCCAACAGAGCTGCCACCTGGTAACCCCGCTCCCCCGACAGGAGGCGAAGCACACGGTTTGAAGGGAACGGGCGCGCAGCCCCTGGGACGTGATTCAAGGCTTTCCCCTGCAGCTGGTGGTAGGTGGGAAGTGCCACCAATAGGTCGGCGAGTTCGGATGACACAGCGGGGCTGGCAGGCGCCCGGCCCAGAGCACGAAGCTGCATCTCGATGGTAGCATCCAGGAGCTGGGCTGCTAGTCCGACCGGGAGCGCCAAAAGTTGCGTCTCAGGAGCCTCCTGCAGACCGATTCGCAGGACCGCCCTTCGAGAAGGATGCGGCAGCAGGTCACGACACAGCTGAGGTAACTGATCCGGGCGGGGAGATGGCGCGCCGGGACCCAGGATCCTCAGGAAGCGCACGGTCGCCTGTAGGTGGCGGGCGTAGTCCCGGGCTTGCAGAAGCTGCTCCCGCTCGCGGTGCAACCGCATCAGAATGGCCCGGAGACGCTGCAGCGCGGGAGGGATCGGGCCGCCGGCTGTCGGCTCCTGCCCCCAGTTCGCAGCGCCAGCCCCGTGGCGCTCACCGCTGTCAGCCGGCGCCGCCCACCACGACTGCCCTCCGCTCCGGTCCAGGCAGGGGACGCTCCCCGCAACCAGCAGCCCCGGCCAGTCAGAAACGTCCCGGCGGAGAGCGTCCGTCCGCCCTCTCTTCCACTGCTGCTCCCCAGCGCCCTCGGGTTGCGCCCACGACGGCACGGTAGCGAGTGGGGGCAGAAGGCCACCCGAGCGAGACGCCTGGGCCATGGGGCGGCGTGTCAAGGACTAACCTAATGACTCCCACTTCCCCGCACCGCCCAACGCCCGCGGGGGCCGGGACTCCGCCCCAGAACGAAAGCCGTCACCTCCTTCCGAGAACCTCGGGACCGTCGTGGACTCTCTCGCGCTCCGTAACCGGAGGCTTCTGCCCCTAACAAAGATGGCTGCCCACTCAGTTCCACTCCGCCCTTCCGCGAGTATCCAAAACGAGACTGTCTTTCGCTTTCGGGTCACTGTTGACGGGAGATGGCGCCGATTCCGAGAACTGTGGAGCGGATCAAGCTAGGTGAGCGGGTGTGACAAAACGGGAGGGGAATCTAAGAGGGCAGTGGCAACTACTCGGGTCTGTTTTCAGTTAGGTTTTGTACTTCACGCGGTGGGCCCACGGGCTCAGACTCTTCCGTCCCCAAGCCCCCTAATGCGCTGCCGCCTTCTTTTTCGGTAGACTGTCCTCTGCGGCCGGGGTGCCCGCAAGGGGTCTCTGATGTTCCCAGACTCTGCAAGGAGTTCGGTCCTGAGGACTACGGCGAAGAGGTAACTCCTCGTCCCCTACGCCTGTCCCCGCGCCTTTTTTCAACCTTAGATGCTGAGCCCGGGTAAAGCGGAAAAGTCAGAGTATCGGGCTCGGTCTGCCAGAGTGCTCAGCTGGTGGAGGGCGGGCGGAGGACCCGGGGCCACACTGTGATAAGTGCTCGAAGTGGGCGGGATCTGGCAGATAAGGGTCTCTGAGTTAAAAATTGGGGAGTGGGTGGGGGTTCCTTGGGGAAGATAATATGAAGATGGGGGGAAAAGTGTGAACCAAGACATAAGACAAGGAAAAGTTAAGAGAATTTCATTCAGTTGAGATCTGCGTGGTGAATTTTGTTGGAACCACCAGAGATGAAACGGGAAAGAAGGCAGAAAATGACTCGAAAGGCCTTGTCTGGCACAGGAATTTTTGGATATCCTCAAATAGGTGATAGGGTTTCTGAGGGAAGGGCAGGACAAGATTTGAGAGCATTGAGAAGCTGTACTTCCAACTGCTTCCTGATTATCTCAAAAACTTCAAACTCAAGTTCAGAAATTAATTCATCATCTTTGCAAATTGGTTCCTTCCTCCAATCTTAATTTTGATTAATAACGCAAATGCCCATCCATTTCCTTAAATCCAGAAATCTATATATATTCTATATAATATCCTCTTTCTTTTACACATACAGTCACTAAAATCTACTTCTGAAATGTCTCAAATCAAATCCATCATTTCCATTTCTGCTTATGCTGTCACTGCCTTAACTGAAGAACTCATTCTCATTAGCCTGAACAGGGGTAATGACCGTCTAACTAAAGGTTCTACCCCCTAGACTCTTCTGCTTGCCAGTATTATTTTCTTTGAGTGTTTCGTTCTCCCAATCAAGCCACTCCCATCACTGACAGGACAAAATCCAGACTCTGGGTCACACCTGATTCTTAAGATACAGCTTCTGGCTGCTTCTCTTTTAGAATAGACTTCTCACCAATCTCTCTGTATGTGCTCATTTGTCACACTCTTGTTGAGTACCAGCTATTATATATTCTGGGTATTGTTTTAGTTCTGGGAAGAATAAGTCTTGATAAAAGTGCCCAGAAGTGTAGATGAAGATGCTTTTAAAACAGAACTATCTGCTGAGGGGAGAACAAAGTTCTAAAATTGTTTAGAAAGTTGACAACCTGATCTGAGTTCCTGCCTACACATTATTTTAACGCTCTGGAGTTTTGCATAACTTCTAAATTTCTCAGTCATGGTGGGGGTGGGGGTGGGGGATTTCCTCCCTGTTTACGCTTGATTACGCCTGATTATGCCTGATTACGCCAAATAGGGATGTGATGATTCCTGTCTTCCTTAGCTTACACTAACTGGGGAAATGATTCTCATCAGAATCACAAAAGTACAGGCCAAGCATTGAAGAGTCTTGCCTCACTCTGTGATTGTTGAAGCCGAGATCCAAAATCAACAGCCAGGCAGTGGCAGAGGCAAGACAAGGATACAAACACTTCCACTCCAGCACAGTGCCTTTGCCAGTTCCATGCTGCCTTGCAAGTTAAGAGAGCAATAAAAAGCAATGAATAATAATTGTAATTATACAACTAAGTTGTATAATTAACTATGTGAGTGCAACTTGGTTGAGCAAGGGCAGAGATAACTGGAGATGAAACGGTCTGGGAAGGCTTTGAGAGAATATAGAATTTGAACTGGACCTCAAAGGTGAAACAAAATGTGATAAGAAAGAAGCTCAGAGCCAGGAGAGACTCAGACAGACCGAAGAAGGCCCTGAGGCTGGAAGCCGCCTGTTGGCAGAGGGAGGACTGCAGTTAAGCAAGGGAGGATGTTAGGGAAGATGGGAAAGATCATCCAGGGAGCTTTGTGGAAAGCTGAAATCCCAGGCTGAGGAGCTAGTTTCAGTCCTGCCTATGACCCTGCCATTGGGGGATTACTGGAAGTTTTTGAGTAGGGGAGTAATCGCTGACACCTTGGTTCTGGGGGCAAAGAGATGAAGGGCAGGAGGAGAGGCCAGCCAGGAGCTGCTGCACTTGAGTAAGCATGAGCAGGCTCCAGGCTCCAGAGGGCTTTAAAGGGGGCTGTTCATTTTCAAGGATATAGGGGCATAGCTAAAAGAGCAGGTAAGAGAACGCTAACTGTACTGCTGACCTAGCAGCAGGTCAAGGGGAGGAGGTGCTGGATGGTGGCGAGGCTGGGGTGAACACCACACCCAGTCCCTGGAAAGAGAGGAGAGTAATGTAGGGAAGTGAACTGCCATTAAAGTTGGGAACAGCATATTTTGAGGCGCTGAGTGGGGGAGGATAGCCATTGAGGTTCTCTGGACTATGTGGCTGGTTTGTGGTTGCCATGGTGGAGGAGTCAACCCAGACAAGCCCCCTGTTCTCTCCCAGAGCTCCCCCCAACACCAGCCTCCCCTCCCCCTCCCAGGACATAGTGGATTTTCTTCATCGGCTTGTGGCGAGTGATCCTCAGGGCCTGCACCGGATCCGAGTGGATGGGAGCAGCGGGCGGCTGCAGCTGTGGCACCATGGTGGGGAGTGAGGGGCAAGCCAGGGATCAAGGCTGGTACCCAGGGGAGGGCTGATCCTCACACCCGCCTCTCTCTCACCTTCCTTCCTTTTCCCTTCTTTTTCTTCCTCCTGACAGATTATCTTCTGGGCCATTTCTGTGATGAGGGGAAAAGGAGTGGACAGAGTGACAGGGGCAAGGGGGCTGAGGGACTGGGCACCTATTGTGGTCTCCGAAAGTCCTTCCTATGCCCTCCCCAAGGGTCTGAGCCCTGCCCTCAAATCCCCCCTGCCTCTAAATCTTTCCCCAATGACTCAACCAGCCTGCTTCACGTGGCCATGCCCCAGAAGCTCCTGCTGACTGAAGAGGTAAGACTGTCACTGGGTCCTTACCTTGTTCTAGGTTCTCCCGACCCCTATATTCCCATATCTATATTCCCCTCTAATTTGGACCTTGTGAGATCCTTTCATACTGCTTGCCTCCCTTTCATTTTCTCTTGTTCTCTCTTTTTTCCTGTCACCTCATCTTTCTTCCAGGAAGCCAACCACCTGGCTGAGGAGCTGGTGGCTGAGGAGGAACGTATGAAACAGAAAGCTGAGAAGAAAAGACTCAAGAAGAAGGTAGCTGGAGGATGGGGGGGTGGAGCAAAGGAGGATTTGGGGAAGGGAAGGAGAGGAGCTTTGTGAGAGCCCAAGATGACCTGCAGTAGCTCTTCTTGCTATGGGCCCCAGGGGTTCAGGGACTGAAGAGCTCCTGGGAGGCCACATGGGACAGCAGTTCTGGAGTGACACTCTACGGCCTATGCGGGAATCTTCCTCCTTGTTGTGAGATCCCTCTCTGGTGACTTGTGTCCGCTTTTTCACTTGTAAAATGAGGCTAACCATAAAATCTACCTTGTAGACGACAAGGAGTAAAGGAGATAGTGTATTAAAAAAATCAATCAATCAATAGAAAGGTGATAGTGTATGTAAAACTCTTAGTCTATTGTAAACATGAAGAGTTGGCCTCAAGATATAAGTTGTGTTTTGTGTGTATTTAAGTACAGTGCTCAAAATATACTGTCTTCCACCTCCTTGTCATTATTATTACAGCGTCAAAAGGATCGAAAGCGACAGGAGCGCTTGGAGCAGAATGGTGGGGAGCCCCAGGTAAGTGTCTCCAGGCAGTACCAAGAGCCCGGAAGGTGTGGACTGTGAAGGCAGGAAGCTGAAGGGGATCCCAACTCTGCACCTCTCCATCTTCCCGCCAGGCCAAGGCCAACCCATATGGGGATGGGAGTCCCCCGCCCAGCCCTGGGAATCCAGCTCAGGGACAGAGTGGTGAGGAAGAAGTAAGAGCCCCCTTTCTTCCCTATTTGGTCTCTGCCTAGCCTCTCCTCCCCTTTTCTAGGACATACTTCATCCCCACCCCTTCCCTAACTCTCCTTGCTGCTTATAGGACCTACTAGATCTGTCTAGCACCTTTGTATCTCTGGCTTTGCGCAAAGTTGGGGATTGGCCCCCTAGTACCCACCGAGAAAAGGGATTGAGCCAGGAGCCCCAAGACAGAAGCCCAGCTCCCCAGAAGATAAGCCAGGAAAAAAGGAGCTCTCCGAGGAAAGAAAGCCCTAAGCAGAGTTCGAAGGAAGAGGTGAGTTGGACAGAAGAACTTCAGCTGGAACTGGTAGCCCCCCAGAGGGCTCTGGGAAGTCACATGATCTAAGGGCAGTGGCCAGTGGAAGGAGTTCTCAGGTGCTAGAATGAAAAGACCTGGGGTCAGGGTCTGCTGTTGGTACCTTAAACTTGGATAGTCTCCCCTGCAAGCAGGTAGGGATGATACTGCCTTGCAGAACTGACATGAGAACTACATGAATTGGGTGAGGGTAATTACAGTGTTAACTGTTTGAGCAGAGGAGAAGGATTGGGGTAGGGAGAGACCTCAAAGCCTTCTTAACTTTGTTCCCCATCCCTAGGCACCCCCAGGACTGCTGGCAGTTGCCTTACAGCAGAGCCAGGAGCTGGCAAGTGAGATTCTTTCTCTCTCCTTCTTCACCCCATCCTCCCTGGGGTAACCCCATCTGAACCTTCCCATCCTCTTGCCTCCCCAGAGTTAGGTACCAGCTTTGCCCAAAATGGGTTCTACCATAAAGCCGTGATCCTCTTCACCCAGGCCTTGAAGCTTAACCCCCAGGACCACCGGTAGGTGGGGGCTTGGCCACCATGCTGGGAGGTCAGGGTAAGGCAAGCTGTTGAGGACTTGGACTTTTGCTACTTTGTCTTTATCAGGTTATTTGGAAATCGTTCATTCTGCCATGAGCGGCTGGGTCAACCAGCATGGGCCCTGGCTGATGCCCAGGTGGCCCTGACCCTCCGGCCCGGCTGGCCCCGGGGCCTCTTCCGTCTAGGCAAAGCCTTGATGGGGCTGCAGGTAATGGTCTGACGTTGGAAGCAGAGGAGGAATTTGGGCGGGATGGCGTGGGGATGGGTCTGTGTTGACCTTTTCTGAATAAAATCTCCTCACACAGCACCGTCACGACATTAACGGTGCGAGGAGCTGGGACCAGTGTTGGAAGGGTCAGTGTCGGGTTCCTCTGATAAGTCCACTTTTCTCTCTCAAATCCCTGTGGGGCCAAAGCGTTTCGAGGAGGCAGCTGCTGTGTTCCAGGAGACTCTGAAAGGCGGGTCCCAGCCTGATGCAGCCCGGGAGCTCCACTCTTGCCTTCTGCACCTTGCTCTGGTAAGGGAACCACACCCACTTTCATGCAGAGGGGGCTACAGGGAGCATCTGCTGGGGTTGCAACACCAACCAGTGTTCCCTCTCCCCTCGGGCGGGTAGGGGTGCAGGGTGGGTGGGAAGAGGGGCAGGCTGTGCTGCTGGAAAGGAGTATCAGCTGCCCTTCCTTGCTTCTCAGCAGGCTCAGCAAGGAGGAGTTCGTGTGCCACCTCTGTCGACTGGGGGCCTCCAGCCATTTCCCCATGCTGAACCCAGGGCTCCAGGCCTCTTCTCCCTCAGTCACCCTCAAAGCACTGCTCCAAGGGCTCCTGGGCTTTTGTCTCCACCCTTGTATTATCGCCCACGTTACCAGAGCCACTACAACTCGCCCCTCCCTCAGACTCAGAGTAGAAGACCCCATTCTATCCAACTCCAGGACCCCTCAAAGGGCTGCGGTATCCTGGGTCCTCGGCCCCAGCATCTACCTAAGGCCAGATGAGGGAGGACCTGTCCCTCACAGGGCAAGGCCATGTGTAAATCTCACAGGGATGAGTAGTGGCAGTTTACTGCATATTTTGAGCCCTTGAACTCAAACCATAGTCATTTCTCTCACCATGGAGACCTTGGGATCAGGTCCACTGAAAGATCCTTGCTTTAATTCTCAAGCAGATGGACTCTTCCGGGGGCAGTGAGGGAAAGTGAGATCTACTAATGCTCAAGAAGGGAATGGCACAAAAGCTCAGGTTTTCAGGCTGTGACAGATCCAGCAGGGAAGATTTGGGGTTTGCTCTACCTCTTGATCCTTCGGGAAACTCATTCACCATCCAGAATTCTGGGCCCAGGAATGGGGTCACAGTGATGAATAAGGTCCGAGTCCTTTCCTTCATCCTGATGAAGACTTGCCTCTTCCTAACTCTAGTTCTTGCCCTATTTCCTCTAACTCGAGCCCCTCATGCCGTTTCCCGCCCACATCTCTATGTATATGCTGACCTCTCCTTTTCCCAGTGGGAGGATGTTCACCTCCTCCCACTGCTGGAAGGTTCACCAAAGGTTTGCATTTGGGAAGTGCCTTGCCAGCTGCTGCCTGAAGCTAGCAGAGCCCATGCATATCCAGGCTCCCCCATTGCTGGCTCACCTGGTGATGGAGCTTCCACAGGCACCCAGGCCACTGTCCCAGTGACCGCACCCCTCCTCTCTGACGCTGCATGTTGTAATTAGTCTCTCCCCATGAATTTACTTAGTTTTTCTACCCACAATCACTGCTCCCAGAAAAATCTACAGTTCTCTACTTCCTGTGTAAGAATCACGATCTCCTTTTGATTTTTCCTCTAAGACCCTAGCAGCTGCCCCTGGCTGATCCTTCCCTAGCCCTGCCTGGGACTCTCAGCTCATTTAAAAGTGGATCTTCAGGGAGCTTTTGGGCCTCCTGGAATGTCTTTCCCAGAGGCACCATTCATTGGGATAAATGATTCTTGGCGCCATATGGGTCTTGCTCAACACCAGTCATACCTGGATATAGGAGGGGGTTGAAGCACCTCCTTTGTATAGGGCTTCCCCAAATTCTTTTCATTGTTTATAATGAAAGCCCTTTAGATATTGTACCACATATAAAGTCTTCCAGTACTAGTTGGGTCATCTTGGGCAGGTCTTTCAACATCTGTGCCTCAGTCCTCTCTGTAAAATAGGGGCTATAGTGAGGACTAAAAGAGTGTAAGAAAATCCCTACCAAGTGTCTGGCATATAGTGTGTGTTAAATAAATTGATTTTTATAATTGTCCTATGTATTCATGATTATCCTAGTTTAAAGAGAGGAGTATGGGCCTGTGGTTCTGGACCAGCATCATCAGCATCACAGAGGAACCTGTTACAAATGCAAATTTTCAGGTCTCACCCAAGACCTTCTAAACTAGAAATTGCAAGAGTGGAGCTCAGCCCTTTGTGTCTTACTAAGCCTTCCAGGTGATCCTGAAGTACCATAACATTTGAGAAGCACTACTTCAGGACCTAGCAGGGGAGACACACATCTAGAGGCCATTTTGGTGGGACGGTTAGAGTTTTAAGGCTTGATTTTTTTTTAAAAGATTTTATTTTATTTATACATACAAACGGGGGTACAGGCCAGAGGCGTGGGGCGGCGAGAGGGTTCACCAGAGACACAGTGGGGAGCAGAACAGGCAGATCAGAAGTACACTGCTGAGGGGAGCAGCGGGCGAGGCAGGAGAGGTCTGCCGCACCATGTGGGATTCTCCCTGGCCGGGCATCGAACTTGCGTCGCCGCTGCTGACAGCTCCACAGCGCAGCGCTCAACCGCTGCGCCACCCGGGAGGCCCCAAGGCTTGATTATAAGAGGTGGCAGCACTGGGTTGGAATTTAGGGAAACAAAAGGGAGTTACAGCTCAGGGCCAGTTAACTTGACTGGATTCTATCTTCCTCACTACAAGTATTTTCCCTGGGAACTCTTTGTTCATCCCAAAGTTTATCCACAAAGTTGGGAAGAGGTGGTTGTATTTATTTAAGGGGTGCTTATATTACAGTGACTCCAAAAGAGATCTGCCTATCTGGCCATTCCAGATTGGGGCAGAGTGTCTTGTCTGCTTTGGGGATTCCAGTAAGCTTCTGGCTTCTCAAAGGGTAGCCACCCACCACTTCTATGTGATATTTTTGCTTTCAAGCAGAGCTGGCTCCTTGCTCTTTCAGCCTCTCAAAGAAATATCCCCTCCCCCACCCCCCCTTATCCTGCCTCGACTTGATTCTTTTCCAAGAGCCACAGGACTCCTGACACCTTGCTCCTACTTTGCTTCACATCCATGCTGCTGACTGGTAGGGTACTGACCAAGCAATCTGAATTGAGTTCCCTGGGATTGAAAGCATGGGGACCAACCATCCTGCTTTTACTGGGACTGAGGGGGTTCCTACACTGTGGGACTGCAGTGCTACAGTTGGAAAAGTCCTGGACAAAGAAGGAAGAGTCTGCCAGTCTAAAGGCAGACTAATCAGAGAGGCAGCCTTTAGAAGGGGATGAAGGGAATAAGGAAGGGGTCCTGAACGGAACCAGGGAGGTTTATATGTTGCCTATGTGTACTGAAGAGGCAAAGGGTGCTTTCTACACATACTGGTTCACAGGTTCTTAATTCGACACTAGAGGTCATTGTTTTTTTCTAGTGATGATACTATTTGCCTTCCAGTTGCCCAGGTTTACAAGTTTGCCACTAACTCATGCAATCATTGGTCACTGGTGGACTCACAGTGATTCCTCTTTGTTAACAACCTCTCTCTCGCCTCTCTGCTCCTAATATGGCCCTGATTTTTTTCTGTTCTTTCCTTCTACAGTGGCTAGAAAGTCACTTCTTCCTCAGTCTCTGCCAGTCTCTGACCCATCTTTGCACATACAGCCATATTAGCCTGTCCCAAGCATTGCCCTCATGCCTCTCCTCCCTAAAATCTTCAGGGACCATGCTCTGTCTACAGTGTATGCCTAAATTCCTACCTTTGGCCCTTTCCCTTCTCTCTGTGAATCCCTTCTTTCAGTTTCACAAAGTCAGTATCATGGCCAAAAGTATGAGCTCCTGAATGGGACAAGCAAGCAGGTTAGTCTCCATCCCACCACTTCCTACATGGTCAAGTTTCCTTGGGTTTCTGTGATTGATTCAGTCTCCTTGTCCTCAAAATGAGATTAAAGTCTCATCATTTTATGGGGTTATTGTAAAGGCTAATCCAGGCAAATCACTTGAACTATGTTCAGTAAATGGTAGATATTGTCTGAGAATGCCAAGTTCCCTTCTGCCTTCCAGCCTTATTCACTATCCCTGAAATATCTCCTCCTGGGAACTTCCACCTGCAACTGAGGTCCTACCTGACTCCTTCCACCTTTGAAACCTCAGTGGATTATTCCCGAGGTTCTTCAGAGTGGGATTGTGGCACCTGTGCAAAAGCATGGGAAGGTCTGAAGAGGCAGGAACCACTGACAAGCGGGATGATGCAGAAGCACCACCTAAGCATGGTTCCTGCATCCAGTCAGGCAAGGCCTGTAGCTATACCAGTGTCCCTCTTTCCTCCCCATTACGTTGCAAGAGAGTGACCTCTGAAGTTGCCAGAGGAAGCCAGCACCAAGCTCCACCTCAGCAGGCTGGTGGTGCCTTCCACCCTCCTGCCAGGGTGACTACGCTGGTGGGGACATTTCCTCCCAAGTACAGGTAGAATTCCAGGAAGTAGAGGTTTGTCTGTGTGTCACTTTGCTAGTGTCTCAGCTTAGAGTTATTTTGGTGACAGCAGGGAGAAAAGAAAATTGGGACCTCTTAAACAAATGACCTAAGGGTTCCGAAAGAGAGAAGCAGACACAAAGCCATCACTCTGAAGTGGGGAGGAGGGGAAGACATTAGGAGCCATGTCTCAGAGGAGAAGAAGGAAGCAGGTGGTGTATTAAAAGCCACATGGAGTCCAGTGGCCACCAGTACCGCTAGACTCCTGCCCCCGTCTCAGCCTGGAGTTGCCCTAGCAGGTCGATGAGCTCTGGTCCAAATCCTGACCTAGGGGGAGTCCCTTTGTAAAACAGGCATAATTATATCACTTGTCTGATAGAGCTGTTATTCGAGTTAAAGAAAACCGCATTTAAAACGCTTGGCCAAGCGTGGAATCTCCACAGACTTTGCTCTTTGGCTCTGGGCACCAGGACAGAGACCTCTTTGGGCAGAGTCTTGACTTTATTCTCAACAGTTGGGGAAGAGGGGCTTCTAAACTGTGAGCTGGAAAAGGCCCTAGCCCACACCGTCCCTTCACCCCCAAAGCCCAGCAGGGCTCAGGTCGCGGAGGCCTGGAGTCCGGGGATCCAGAGCCCAGGGCTGGCGGAGGCCTTGCCTTCAATCGTCCACCTGTATCTCCTCATCTAACAGGTGGAACCCAGAGTCAGGCCGGGCAGTGCCCAGGCCCGGGTTCCGACCAGGGCCCGGGGCGTCGTCCGCCATGGCGAGGTGGCACTGGGCTCCCGGGGATACCGTGTGCAGAGAGGCCAAGTCCGCGCGCATCTCCTCCACTTCTCGCTTGAGCTTAGCGCGCCGGTTCTGGAACCACGTGACGATCTGCGCGTTGGCCAAGCCGAGTTTTGCTGCCAGCCCGTCGCGCTCTGACGGCGCCAGGTACTTCTGGAAGACGAAGCGCCGCTCCAGCTCCAGCACCTGCTGCGCTGTGAACGCCGTGCGTGACTTGCGTCGTCTGCGACTGGCCGGTCCAGGGCCCAGCGAGCCTGGTGTGGCACCTCCTGCGGGGATAGGGCGAGGGTCTCCAGCCTGCGGGAATCAGGCCACCACCCCATATGAATAGCTGGGGGTGGAGTCCGGGCAAGATGAGGGTTAGGGGAGCAAGAAAGCAAACGGGAGTCAGAGCCATAGTCCCTTACCGAACTGCGAACTGCGTGGGGGTCAGTCCAAGGTGGGCGGGGGTGTCTATGGCAGATAAAAACAGAGGGGAAGTGGGAGGCAAAAGATGCAGTGGAGCAGGGGAGGCAAAAGGCCAGGAGTATCTTGCGGGGACAGGGGAATGGAAGGAGAGCGCGACAGGCCAGAGGAGACTTGGTACAGAGTCTGGGGCCGTGGGGCGGGGCTTTTGAGCCTCCGGGAGCCGGCAGGGTGACAGTCTGGAGCCGCAACAGCGGCGCGGGCCCGACAATGGTCAGAGTAGGGGCAGCTGATCCCAGATGGTTGAATGTGACAGGACCCTGATCACGTCCTTCCTTAGACTCGTGGGTTGTGTGGGACACTCCCGAATTATTCTTCTTGAGTACTACAGGCGTCCCCTCCTCCAGCCTTGAAAGGGGGTACAAAGGGCAAGGAAAGGCGGAGTCTGGGGCCCCAGAGCCCTTGCTGCTCCAAGGACCTTCTGTTGTTTTTATCGAGCCCTCAAAAAGAGAGCGGCTTGCCGAGGAGCTTGGTCACCCCGAGAGAGACCTGGGCTTCACCTCCCACCTTCGCCTCCCTTCTGGACCGCCCTTGCCCTACCTAACAAGTTTACAGACTCCAGCTCAGGCCTTTTGTCTCCTCTCTGGCCTTTCATTGCCGCGATTGCCCCGCCCACAGGGAGTGAACCCAAAGGGCTCCCAGTTCTCAACAGCCAGACCCTTCCCCTCAGCGCCGGCGATCTCCCGGCCGCCGCGGAACCTGGGGACTAACGGCGGGGAGGTGAGTAGCGGGAGATGCAAGTCCCGGCACGTGGGCTGAGTAGAGTGAACGGATTAGGGTGGCGACTGAGGTTCAAGACCGGTAACCTAGAGGAGAGAAATGGGGAGAAGGTCAAGTCACGGTGCGCAACCTACCCGGCGCTCTACCTTCAGAGGATGGCGGAGCGTGCAGGTCAAGTCCGCGAAAAGTTTTACTGGTCAGTTCCTCCAGCGCGCACAGCGGCGATATGGGTCCGGGGACCGACTCTGGAAGTTGCAAGCCGGAGGGCCCTCGGGGGACCATGCGCGGGCCTAGGATGTCTGCGATGCTGAAGGGTGTCCGAGGTCCGGAGCTCATGGCCCGACGGACTGTGGCCGTTCGACCGCCCTTTGCGCTTGACTTGGCAGCTCCCCGGGTCCCAGCCCGCAGCTCCCTATCTGGGCCCCCAGCCTCCGACCCGCCCCTAGTGCAAGGCCTAAGCTGGGTGTGCCCCTCCTCCTGAGCCCCCACCCCCAATTCTAGGCCAAGGTGGGTCTGTCGCCGTAGATGTCGGGGTAGTGGTATTACTGAAGGGTGAGTAGGCAAGGAGAGAAGCTGAAGCAACAACCCACCAGACCTGTCCAAGAGGCTCCTCTGCTCTGCGAGAACCCTTCGCAAGCTCAACCCTTCGCGGGCGGCCCCCACATTCTGTATGCTAGGGACTCCTCGCCTAGCCCGCCGCACAGAGTCATAAATTCATCAGCAGTAAAGTTGCTTTCTGTGGCTTCAACGACTGGGACTTTGCAAAATTCTGAGGGACATCAGAGCTGATTGTGCTAGGATTCCCCAGCCCACTTAAGAAGGACCTCAGTCTGCCCCCCTCCTTCCGCCCCACCCCTGCTCTTAAAGAGGTCCTGGCGGCTGGAAGTTATTAGGACAGCGAGGGGAGGGGGGCTGGAGACCTGGAAGAACCCCGCGGCTGCACAGAACTACTGCAAGGGGAATAATAGGGATGCCATGAGGAAACAGCACAGGTGAGTGAACGGCTTTCTGACTGTACCTGAGGCTGTGCCACCATTGGCTCAGAGGCCCCAAGGAAGTCAAAACACAAAAAAGTAACCAGAAATTTGGTCCTCCACAGAGGACACAACTAACACAAGCTACTGCTATTGTCCAAGAAAGGTCTTTACTAATGAAGCCTGAGCTCTCCTGAGGTCCCTCTGGTTACGCTGTGGGTCTACCAGTTGATCTATTTTTGTCTCCTTATGAAACTCCGGTAGTTAAAGTCTGGGTTCCCAAGCCCACGGAACAGCCAGCAGCAGTGGTTGGAGCCACAAGTCATTACCTAGGAGCACTAGGGTCAGTTCCTGTTCACGAGTGACTTGAAGGACAAACTTCGTGCACCCAACCAGATCCTGAGACAGAAATCTGCCAACCCAGGAGAAACTCTAAGGCCTGGGATAATCATTCCTATTTTATCTGTGTCCTGTTTCTTTTCTCTTCCATGCTTCTTCTAGTCCTGGGCTTACCCCCCCTATGAGCATTCTACAACCGTTCTTTGTAGGAAGAAGGCAACTCTGGGACAGTGGTGGAAACCCAGCCCAGCAAGGCAAGGGTTTTGCTTGAATATCATACCCCCAAATAGCTAGGGGATTCACAGCTCAGAGGCAGGGAAAACCCACCACTCCTGAAGAACCACTCACTCCTAAGAAACTTACTATGAATTTCTTTGAGGTTTTTTTTCCAAACTGTTATTAAGACCAGGCTCACTCTTCCTGGACCATCCTTTATGTCACCTTGTCTGTATAGCTTGGCACCTGCCATCATTTTGTAGTGATCCTCTATTTGTGTGTCTTTTTCCTGGGGTAAGTGGAATCCAAAGTTGGGGGTGTCCCAAAGAGCTCTGGGCTGAAGTCTTTTTTTTTTCGATTTATTTCTGCATACAAGAACTGGGGTGTAATCCAGACGTGAGGGGGGTTGAGAGGATTCACCAGAGACAGAGTGGGGAGCAGAAAAGGCAGATTGACTGAGATACACTGCTGAGGGGAGCAGCTGGGGGAGGGGGATAAAACTCATGCTACAGTGGCTGCTGATAGCTTCATGGTGCTGAGACTTAACCTCTTGGGGCACCAGGGAGGCCCAGGGCTGAAGTCTTCTTAAGGTCATAAAGGCACTTTGATAATGGGGATCAGGGAACCTCACATGGCCTGAGGCATTGGCCTTCCCATTAAAAGTGGAGAAACACAGAGTATTTGAGGTAAAGGGCTCCCTCCAGGAAAAGGAGGAGAGGGGGGCTGTAGACCAAACACACATAAGTAACCTCGTGGAGTACTGAGCAACACACTCAGCCCAATGGGCCACTGCTGGGTCAGAGAGCAGAGTCAAACCACAAAGAAAGCTGAGATGCCCCAGGACTTTGTTAATTGATTATTAATGATGGGATACAGGGGAGGATCAGGAGGAGTCCTCCTGGCTGGATCCTCAGCCCTCTGACCATCCTGGTGGTTTCATTTAATCTGCAATTAAAGAAATTCCCAGGAGGCAGCAGAACTGTCGAGCCCATATCCCAGGTCTGTCACCAACAGACACTACAGCCTTCACCATGCCTCTTCTGTGTAGCTCTTATGTCATCTCTTCCTCTGCTCTCAATTACTAGTGCGTCTGTGGGAAGTGTGGGTCTCTCTCCTGGGGCATTGTTTTCCTCTCCTTCCATTTCTCCTGCCTACTGCTCCCCCCACCCCCACCCAGCAGCAGGCCTCAGGTAATGGGTTGGACAGTCCCCAGATGTGAGTTTGGGGGAGGAGAGGGAAAGGGAAACTAGTAAAGGGAGGAGGCTGCTGACAGCAGAGCCGACTAAGGTCGTCCCAGCGGCCAGGGACTCATCCAGATGACAGTGGGGCCACAGAAGGGGACTTTTCCCAATGAAACCTGGAACCTGAGCTGGCAAGAAATCAGATCCTCAGAGGGAGGTAGAAGGAGGGTGAGTGATTAATGAGGGAGATTAAAAGATTAAACCTGGGTTCTGGGCTGGGTGGAAGGCTCTCAGCTGTCTCATAGGCTCCCCCCCCCACCCCCACCTCAGCTCAACAGCCCAGATGCTCCTCAGTGTTTGGTCAGTCACTGGGCACCTCTTCAGGCCACACCTCCTATCCCCAGGGTCCAGCCCTTCCTGCCTTGAATGCTTATCCGAGTTATGTGCCAGCACCATCACCCCACAGCCCAAAGTGAGTCAAACGACTTTCCTCTCCCAGCATACTCAGGCAACTTGCCCTCATGGCTCCCACTTTCTCTTAGACCCTTCTGACATCTCAGAGTCTTCCACTCTTCCTCTGCAGTGCTTCCCACATTCTGACTTTCACTACCTCTGGAAGATGCTTCCATTCCCACTTAAGGGGACTTTCTCACACCACTCATCTCCCGCTTTCAGACTTCCCTTTTCTGCATCCCTCCACCTTAGCTATCTCTTTATTCCCTTTCATCACCCCACTTTATCTCATTCCCTGACGCAGTACCTCTTACCCCACCCCTCACCCCCTTACCCCCTCAGCCTCCCACCCAGGCCAGCCCCACATGGATTCCCCTCTTCTTGGCACCAGCTGTTCAATCCGATCCCACGAATTCCTCTGAATTCTGTGCTTGTAGGGGGGTGTGTGGCGTGAGGTGAGATGGGGGAGGATAGGGGATCTTCAGAATACCCCTTTTAGGGCAGAGAGGAAGGAGAAGGTTAGGCTCAGAGACATGCTTGCCCTCACCCTCCCAGCCCTTTAGGAAAAACCGGTTAACCAGAGAGGGAAATGGGAGTTTAGGGAGGAGTCTCCCAGCAGAGGGCTTTGGGCGGGGCGTCCAGCCGCCTCGCACACTGCTGGACTTATCTTCTCTTTCAGAAAACGTTACTAGGTTACTATGGAGTAAACAGATTCAGACACTTAATTTTTTTGTTTGTTTCGTTACTTCTAGGGCCTGGGGTTAGAAACTCTTTCCGGATCTTTAATTCACAAGAGTTCTGCGTGCTGGTCGCCTTCGGGGGTGGGGGTAATGGTTGGGCTGCGAGCAGAAGGCAAATTCAGACCCAAATCCCATCCCCGAAACACACACACACTCTGAGACCCACTTTTCCAGGCAAGTCCCTTGTCTCCATCCCTACCACTCCAAGCCGTGGGCAAGCCTGGCCAGGCTGAGAAGGATCAATTCTCGTCAAAGGCTGGGTGGACTTTGGAAACAGCTCGGTTTTAAAGGTTGGCAGGGACTAGGGAGGGCTTGGCCTTGCGGCTGGGGACTGATGCCTCTATTCGCAAACGCCTCGAGGTCAAGGGTGCTGGAGGGCCGTCTGCCAGCTACTGCAAACTTGCGGGCCTTTGATCGTTGAGACCTGGGGCCCCGAATCCTAGATAACGAAAGGCTTGACTCGCCTGTCCTGACTCGGATCGAGACCGGAATGATCCCGGGGTACAGGGCTAGCGTGGGGCAGCCACGGAGCGGGGGGGGGGTGAGGTGGAGGGGCTGGATCCACAGACCGTGGGAAGCGGCTCAGAGTTCGCAGCTGGTCAGCATCAGTACCTCTCGCTATGCACTGCAGCTGCTTGCCGCCTCCGCTGCTGACAGACAAAAAGAAAGCTACGCTGAGCTGGCAGGAGAATCAGCCGCTCCACCCCAGACCCAGGCCTAAGCGTCTTCCGCTGCAACTTGGCGTCAAGCCATGCGTATTCAAGGTCCTCATCCCTAGGTTTGGTTTGCAGGTCTGGGGCCTCAGGCAACCTTGCTTTCTGACTGTGCCTTCTAAATGGGGAGCTGTGGCCAAGGCCTACACAATCAAATCCCTAACTCCTGCAGTCGCTTGGGCCCCGGAAAAGTCTCCAGGAGCATTTTTACTCTTCTGCCCCCAAGCCCATACCTCTCCATCCAGAGTCAGCCCTCGGGAAAACCCTTTTACCACGAATTGAATTCCTTGACAGCAGCCTGAGTGGGTCATGCTCACTGGACCTTCAACTCCCCAGATTTTAAATCAGGCAGAAGAGAGTAGGGAATCCTCAGATAAATATAATTGATCCAAAACCTCGAGATACTTGCTGGGGTAGAGGCATGTCTAAAAGAGGTGGGAAAAGTCCTGATTCTGGCTGAGGTGGAGTTTCTGAGAGGAGGTGACAAATTCAAGAACGGTTGAGTATAGAGGAGGCAATCTAGGCATGAGACCTGAAATATGGGAGGCTCTGGGAATCTTGGAGATGGTGTCAGGAAGGAATTAGGAATCATGCTCTGCAGTGTCCCCAATCTGGTTCCCGTAGCCTGTGCAGAATATGGAGACTCTTCCTTGCAGTTTGCAGTCTTTCACTTGTCCCTTTCTCTTTGCCTTCAAGCTTTCTCTGTGCAAGAAGAGAAGCCCAGGCTGTGTCACAGGAAAAGAGCACCTGACTCTACATCAGGTTTTATCCCCACGTTCCCCATAGCCTCTTCAGTGAACCCCCCTTCTTCTCCCCGCCCCCCCAGGCGCTTCTGCCAGCAAGAGATTTAGGCTTTAAACTCAGATTCTGAAGGCATTTATGTGACTTGCTTGTCCCAGATCAGGCAGCAGGCCATTGCTTCCTTCAGTAATTCCTTGCTTGACCTTGCTTGATCTGTTACTGGCCCAGTAGGGCAGTAACAGTAAACTGGCAGAGGCATCTCCACCTCACACACTGCTGGACTTCTCTTTCAGAAAACGTTATTATGTTACTATGGAGTAAAAACACGATTCAGACACTTAAATTTTAAACAGTAAACTGGCTGGGTTTATTTCTAGAACCCTGCCCTCATGGCTGAGTTCATACAGGTTAGGATTGTTTGCTAAATTAATGGTGAGTGGTACTGCCTTCCTCTTGTTCCTTGAAGATGTCTTTGCTCTCCTGGACACCAGCTCCCATGCCTCATTTATTCTCTGCCTATGGTGGCTTTACCTAGTCCAGATACCTGAAAATCTGTGGAATCTCAGCAGGGTCAGGCAAGTCTCCAACTCTATCCCATGTGCTCCCTGCATCCCTCCCTCCAATTTTTTTTTTAAAAGATTCCTCCCATAGTGTAAGTCTTTGATTTGGCTTAAAATATCACTCTTCTTTAGTCCTGATTACTATCCAATCCTAACCCTCTCAAACCTTGTGAATCAGGATGCCTCTTAATACATGCTTCAAAATTCAACATTTTGAACCTCCTCTCCAAAAAACCTCTTCACCAAAAGAGCTCATGTGGGTGGCCTGGTTTCATGTAGCATACTTTCTCGGTTTTACATTGTAGAATCCTCTACCTCTTTCCTCTGGTATTGTAATGAGCGACCATGGGCATAGACAGATCCTCCTTAATGATGAAACTCAGGGTTTCTGAGGGAAGGAGAATACAGGCTAAAGACTGAGTATGTGGGAGGACAAGAGAAAAAAGAAAAATACTTTTAAAAAAGTTTTTATTTCAAAAATAGAGCCACAGTTAATTTCACATAAATATCTGGGGAGGGACAGGGAAAGGGATGGGGCAGGAGCTTGGCTCCTACCTCCTCTTCTCTTTTACACTGTATTGTAAAAGCAAAGGGGACGGCTAAGGAGAGAACAAAAGAAGAAATGGTCAGTTGGAATATTCTTACCCACGAGGCCCCCTTAGCCCACCCTTGTGCTGGGGACTCCCTTAGTCTTGTCTTACCTTGCCGAACCAGCGGGATAGCCATATTTGCTTCATGGTCATGTGATCAGGGAGAACTTCATTGTCAAAAAGGAGCTGCACCTAGAATGGAGAGGAAGGCACAGTTTTAGTAACTCTCTTCTTCTTGCACAGGTCAAAAACTACCCTGGTCCACCCTAGACTGGCCCTCTCTTCTTCATCTGCCTCCCCCTACTTCCCCTCTATGCCCCAAAACACCAAAACCTACTGTGGGAATACTCACATGCTGGGGATTTAGCATCAGTCGGTGACAAAGGACCCTCCGGAGATGGCGAACCTCAGCTCTAACAGAACATCGCACATATTTGTTCTGGGGGTGGGAAGGAAAGGAAAGAGGGCAAGGCATATGAGGGAAGGACCCTGGGAGATAAGTCATTTAAAGAAGTCCTCCCCTCAGCCCCTCTCACCTGTAGGACACTTTTATTCTTGTCTTTGCCAGAACTAGGGGGAAACAGACACAGGTTAGGGAGCACTATCTCTCCCCCATTCCTTACCCTTAGCCATGATATATACTCTCTTCAAGGGAACATACCCTCCCTTACAGTTCACACTCTTCCCAAACCCTTCCTGGCTCTGAGTAACTGTCACTTCAGACAGCCCCTTACCTCAATCGCTCCAGACATAGGCTCAGCTGCTCATCATAGCGATAGTAGTGGGCTTTAGAGTGGTCGAAGCTGCTGAAGGGGAGGCCAAGGTTGCTCAGAGCTGGCTCTGAGAAAGACAATATAGTGAGGAGGGTGGCACAGGTTCCACACCCCTTTTTCCTCAGAAAGTAAAACTGGGTAAGAGGAATGCTCTGGGGGGCTTTACCTTACCCTCCTGCTGCAAAAGGACATACCTTCCCCACTGGGTTGGGTGACCCGGTCCAAGCCTCGGGACTGGTAGAATTCTCGAATCCGTTTCTCTTCACCTAGAAGGGCGTAGAGTATGGGAATTAGATTACTAGCTCTCACGCCTCAATCTTTGTCAAATTCTACCTGTACGATTCCCACCAAAGCTTTTGTCACCTCAAGCTGCCACCCAACGTTAGTCTTCAAGAGGACCCTCAAAATCTGACTGGTCACTCACTGTCTTGCAAGCCAGGCACTAGCTTGTACACGATGTCCTGCATGACCCGGTCGAGTTTAAGGTTGAGCAGCGGCTGTGTCTCGTGGATCTTGATGTTGCACATGGGGCAGTACTTGCTGGTTTGCAGGTACTTCACAATACAACTCTTGCAGACTGTAAGAAAAGAGATGGGACTCTCAGGTCCTCTGGGAATCCAGTTTACAGGAAGCCGGGATGCCTGGGTGGTTGGGGCAGGCTGTCCAGGGGCTGGCAGTCAATTTGGCAGGGATTACGGCCTGGTAGAACCAATCCTGGGCACTCACAAGTATGAAGACACTCTGTGATGGTGGTGGCATCCACGAAGTAGCCAGCGCACAGACAGCAGACGATGTGTTCATTCAGATCTTTTATCTTCACTCGGACCTCCTCCTGTGGACACACCTCTCCGTCACCGATTACCACCCCAAACCCCACCAACTCCAATCCATGGTCCTTCCTATCTTGGGAATCCCCTCTTTCTTCAGATTCCACTGCCCAGTCCCGCACCTTGCGCCGTCAGCAGGAGATTATCTCCCGGGGATTGACACTCCCCCTCCGCCCAGCAGAGGGCTCCGCATACAGAGGGGGGTTCCTTTCACGTGTACTCGCCCAATCTTTCTTTCCCAGGGGAGACTACAAGACGTGGGCGGCACAATGCGCAGGCGTCCTAGCCCAGAGTTTGGCAACCGGGCTGCAATCGCGCAGGCGTACTGGGAACCCCTTCTCTGCGCAGGCGCACTGGGCGCCTGGCCAGCCACCGCCCGTCCTCTAGCCGGCCCCAGTTCGCACCGCTAACCGACCACAGCCGTCACCCTGCCGCCCCTGCACCTCGTTCCGTAGTGGGTCCATCTTGTACACTGACTGGAGCTGGTTCCGAAGCCTCATCGCGATCGCAATCTGGCCCCCCTGAGGAGACGCCATCTTAAAGGCTGAGTCCGGCCTGCCACTTCCGGTGCCGCCTGCGGGGCGGGACTAGTCGCCCAGCAACGGGGCCTTAGGTCTTTTCGGATTCGCTGACCCTCTGTAAGGCCCCGCCCATGCCCCTTTCTCCCCGTGTGCTCACCTGAGCCCCACAGGCCCCTCCCCCTCTTCCATCGTAATTAGGGAGTGGGGGGGGTGGGGAGGGGTCCTATCACTTTGACCTCCCGTGGTGATCATCATAATAGGCCCTATCTGACCTCAGGACTAACTTTTAGAGCCTGCAAAAGAGTGCCCTCTCCTATCCCCAAAAGGCCCAGCGGTCTCCGCTCGCTCGCGCTCTGGGTCATCGATCTCCTGTGACGACGACTTCTCTAAAGAAACCCATCCAGGGCCCTCTCCTATTAATGCCGCCCTGGTGGGCTGACGCGGCTGCGTCACGGAGCTTCATCCCGATGGCAGGCGTTTTCCCGGCTCCGCAGAAATAGTTTTCACCGGCTTCGCGGAGTCTTGAGAGGATGGCAGGGAGGGAGAGACCCCCAGGGACTTGGTAGTGATCTTACGGCGCTCCCCCACCTCGCCCGCCTCCCACTGCCGCCGGGGATGGGGGGGCAGGCCCTGGCTAATGATGATGATTCAATCATCGGCGCCTGCGGAGGCCTGGGACAGACTAATGCAGAGCAGATGCTTTAGGAGGAGGGGTGGCCGACTAGGACGCTACCGCACACGGACTCGCCGAGCGCCTGCGGTAGCATAGGCCCAGCCGGGAACTCTGGGAGGACTCAGCGTCCGAGAGCTTGTACGTGTACGCGCCCAACTCGTCCTAGGTACTTACAGTGAGATTAAAAAACAAGGATAAATTTACCGTGTAGTATTAAGACCGCAACTGGAGACTCGAGAAGGGAGACAGCCCAATAGAGGCGTCGGAAAGGATTTCTGGGAGGGAAGTGGGACTTGGTGTGGGCACAATTTAGAGATGAGGGTGAAGACTGTACGAAGTGTGGTGAAAACAGAAAATCAAAGCCGAGTGCAGGGGAATAACCGGAAAGGGACCGGAAGGAGGCCAAGGTGTGGATTTGAGAGTAGTGATAGAAGCTGGCCTTTGAGGAATTGCGACTTTAGGCCTGAGGCCAATAGGGCACGAGCCGACTTTTTTGACAAGAGGGAGTTACCCTATGAAAGAAACATTTTTCTTTGTCTTTTCAGAATGAAATGGAGTGAATATGCATCAAAAAGTTATGAGATGACTGATTTTTTAATCAACTTCTCACTAATACATAATATAAATACTGCTCAGCAATATGTACTTCTCACTACAGCCACTGCTTGCCTTCCTGGTCCAAGACACCATCATCTCCCATCTGGATGGTTGCAGTGTTTCTCGCCTGTTTCCCTTGCTTCCATTTTCACTCATCTTTAGCTGTTCTCAACATAGCAGCTTAGAGTGATTCTAGCAAAACATGAATAAAACAGGATACAAGGAAAATTTTTTTCAGTTGGATGTCTATTTTTCTGATTATATGGGTACATAAATATACAGGCTTCAGGTGTATACATATGTCAAAACTTATCAAATTGTACACTTTAAATACATGCAGCTTATTGTAAGTTTTACCTTAAGAAAGCTGTT
The DNA here is from genome assembly GCA_004024925.1 of Scalopus aquaticus. NCBI lineage: Eukaryota > Metazoa > Chordata > Mammalia > Eulipotyphla > Talpidae > Scalopus > Scalopus aquaticus. The sequence continues at coordinate 73,282 of PVIJ01002925.1, forward strand.
AAAAATAAAATTTAAAAATCGAATGTCTTTTCTGTTCAAAACTTTCCAATAGCTTCCTTTTGCAATCAGAATTAAAGCTAAATTTAGTCCTTACAATGGTCTTCAAGGCCTTGCATGTTCTCTTTGAATGACTCAGTGTATCCAGCCACATTGGATCCATCACTTTTCCCCACAGATAAACCAGAATACGCTCCCACAGTGTCCCCAACTTGAAATGCTTAGATATCTGTATAGCTCTGTTCTTCTTTCAGGACTATCTGAGCCCTTCTGTGACCACTCTAATCACAACCCACCCCCCTTACACACCTCTTTATTCCTTATTTTTCTTCTTAGCATTTACTATTATTTAACATATGTATAGTGTTTTTTCAGCTCCACCCCACCCCCAATGTAAGCCTCTCCACGACAGGGATTTTTTTATTCCTGTTGTGTTTACAGTTGTATCTTCATTGCTAGGCACATAGTAGGCATTCTAGATTTTTCTGGATGAACAAATGAATGAACATAGGTGGTGGTGATTATAGTCTAAATTAGGGTTTTATTAATGGAAATGGAAAGGAAGGACTGTATATGAAATAGTTCAAAGAGGCCTTCCCTCATGGTGCAATGTGTTAAGCACAGCGCTGTGGAGCTGGTGGGTTCGATGCCCAGCAGGGGAACTTCCCAAATGGTGCTGCAGACCTCTCCTGCCTCGTCTGTGGCTCCCCTCAGCAGTGTTTCCGTTGATCTGCCTGTTCTGCTCCCCACTCTGTCTCTGGTGAATCCTCTCACACACCTCCCACACCTCTGGCCTGCACTCCAGCTTGTATGCAAAAATAAATCTTTTTAAAAAAGAATTATTTCAAAGAAAAGCATAATAGGAAATGAATATGAGTTTGGGAGGTAAGCACATCCTTCTGCCTGTTGGACTTAAAGTGACTACAGCAAAGGCAGGTAGAACTGACTGGAAGGCTAGAACTGTAGGGCTGGAACACAGGTGTCAGAACCAGAGATGAAGGTCTGAGAGTTTTCTGGGTAGATGTCATAATTGAGACTATTGGAATGGATGAAGCCTGAATAGATAGATAACGCTAAAGCCTGAGCTCTAAAGAATGTTCTCTCAGTGGAAGAAGCAAAATCAGTGACTATGAAAGTCCAAAGACAGAGAATAAGACGGTATGATGGAAGCCAAAAGGAGGAATTTTTTAAAAAATAGTTTGTGATCAACAAAAATATGTCAGAGAACTCCTGGATAAGGGACTCTTCTGGAGCTCTCTAAGAAAGAGCCAGTGTAGTGCAACCAGTTTACAGAGGGTTAAAGAATAAATGAGGAAATGAAGGCAGTGGGTGTGGATAGTGAAAAGGAAATAAAAATTTCTCTTGAAGAGTCAAAGATTTTGTCCAGATAATAAAGGCCTAAGACAGTTGGGGGTAGGCAAGACTAAGTCAATGAAATGATTACAGGGGTGAGGACCATCTCAAGGGACAAACATAATAGGAAGGAAGGAAAGACGCAGGAGCACAGCCTCCAAACTTGGTCTTTTCTGTGAAGTTGCAGGTTGGAAGGTCTGAAAACTTGAAGAGTTCTGTGTGCGGGTGTGTGTGTGTGGGGGGCGGGGGTTGTCGGTAACATGGACATAGGATATGGTGAGACAGATTCCAAACCAGTGTATATGGGATATGGGTAACCCCTGGGCCTCCATCTTAAACATAAACTAGCAGGAGTATCTGAGTATCAGGGGATCAGACAGATAGAGATAAGCAGAGAAATTCCTAGAACTGTGGTGTACAGAAATGGATGTCCTTTATTCTTTAAATAGGGCACTGGAATCTCCACCCCCTTCCAGATGATTTGTCTGTATCACCTGGGTTTGTGATTATTCTCCTCAAAAGGTCGTTGGGCAATCTATGGGTAGAAGTACCATCTGCGATGTCCTCAGAAGGCAGGATGTACAGTTAGCAGGTATACAGATCTGCACAAGGCTTCCTTTTTCTCATTCACTGATCTACTGAATCCACTGATTCTTTCAAGAAGGATTTATTCATCCACACTAGAGTCCACCTTGTCCTCAGATGTTCACCTCCCAGGGTGAAGAAAGGGACTGGAAAACTCCTAACCTGCAGTACAGCCGCTTTCAACAGGTGTATTTACTTTGCTGTCACCCTGAACAGCAAAGCTTTCATGCACTCGAGCTGTTCCACCCCTCAACTGCAGAAAAAGGATGCTTGAACTTCTGTGAAGGATTAGCAGAGGTGATCATGTTTGTGTTCTCTGCCACAAAAACAAAACAAAAACAAAACACAGATGCCAAAAAGGCAGGGTCAGCACCCCACTACCTCTTCAGAAGGGCTGTTGGCAGGGTAGAAGGGCTGGAGAAATCAGACGATGGAGGGGACCAAGGCTGAGGAAAGATGTCACATACTAATATTCTCACCCCTGCAGTGGTTCACCACCTTCAAACTGAGGCTTCTAAAAGGGAGTTGGTGATGGTGGTGATGGCTTTATGTGGGGAGAAAACCCACTCCCTTCTTTCTCTTTTATATCACCCTGCCCAGATGCCCAATATCATTCCTGGTTCCCCTGAGGGAAAACAACAACAAGCCCCTCACCCTGCCCCAGGCGCCAGGCTGCCAGCCCATCTGCTGAGGAGAAAGGAGGCAGCAGAGTCTCCCAGGGGATTCTGGAGAATCAACTGGAAGATCCATGCTCCCAGGAAGACCTATCTTACTAGACTTATAAGACATTTCGGCCCACACGGGCAATGCCTGCGAGGAGCTGAGCACTGGAGTGGGCTGAGGTCGAGGGGCTAAGGCTGGCACAGCAGGGCGGGGTCATTTGGTCACCACGTGTCCAAGGCAGGCCGGACTGCACGTTGGTGCCCGCCAGCCCCGGGATGGTAGCAACGTCCCCCTCCCCGCGCCCAGTCTCACCGGCTCAAAGGCGCCAGGGCCCCCCCGGGGCCGGGGCGGGTCGGGGAAGGTAATGTAATTCTGACCCTGCTAACCCGATTATGGCAGCCTGCACCGGGCCGGGCGGCGGCGGGGGCGGGTCTAAGGCGCGTGGGCCCGCCCGGCGGGGGTCCCATCCCGAGGAAGGATGTAGAGTTTACATACTCCCAGTTCCCGGGTCCGCGGCCAGAGGTCACAAGGTCACCTAGCGACTTCGGATTTTCCCCACCTCCCCTATCTAGCACGCTCCAGGCACAGTTTCTAAGGCTGGGGGAGGGCATTCATGGGGAATTAGGCGGCGGGGACCCTCCGGAGGCTTTAGTGAGGTCCCAATGTAGTTTGTGGCTATTTCGTCCTTCCACGTTTGGGGTGGGGAAGGATGTGTGAGAATAGACTTCCCAGGAACAGAGTAGATGGCCGTACCGCTTTGGTGGTCCTCTGTTGAAAAGAGAACGCCAGGCGTAAGCTCCCACCGGCCAAAGTTGGCACAGGTTGAGCCACCGGTACGCTTTTCACCAATTTCAGAAACCGAAATTCTAAGACACACAGGACATCCAATTACTGGAGCGCCCAGAATGAGCTGGGAATCCTACTGGAGAGGCGGGGGTCGGGGAAGCGGTGCACCAGGATCACCCGCCCGCGAGTGGCTGTTCCCCGCCCTAGCCCACCGGCCGCGCCCTGCCACCCCCTTCCCACACCTGTCCTCTTCCCGGGCCTCCAATTCGCCAGGCGCCGTTCCCCAGCCGCTTCCCATGACAGCCGGGAAGCCACAACGAGATTTGGTCTTCGAGGGCACTTAGGCCGGCGCCACAACGAATCCGGGAGTCGGCAGTCAGGACCCATCGAGAGGCGAAGAGTGGGGGCTGTGGGAGGAGGCACCTGCGGAGGAAGCCGTTGAGGCCAAGGAAGCCCAAAGGCGGAGCCGGCAAGGATGGAGTTGCAGAGCGCGTCTGGGCTGACTCAGCGTGCAGTGGCCAGTGCTCTGGCCCCTCCCGTTCTGAGCCTGGTTCCTAACACCCTCGCCACCTCCCTCACAACCCCACCATTGCCCGCCGGCCAGACTTCCCAGAGCTTGGCGCAAACAGGCGTCTCTTCCCCTTTAACGGGTCCGGCCCCGCCCCTGCCCTACCCCCAGGCCCTCTGCCCACCCCAGGCTGATCTGTCAGTCACTGCCCCAGCCCGAGCCCGTCAACCCTCTCCACCCTGGACTCGCGCAGAGCCGCCGGCAGCCCAGCATCCATCTGCGCTTCAGAACCAGCAAGGACGCTCCTGGGGCCCCGGCAGGTCGCGCTCCCCCGGGATGCTAATCCCTGCGCCGACGCCCGGCAGCGCCCGGCACGGGTGCGGCTATTCCGGGCGCACTGGGATGAAGCTGTCCTGGGGGCCCCGGCGTCCCGCGGTGGCCAGGCCCGCAGGCCCCTGAGGCCGCCGCCCCGAGCGCGCCGCAGCTGGGCTCCCAGAGCTGCCTGGTGCGCTCTCCCCAACCGCCAAATCTCCTGCGGTCCTTCTTGACTCGGACCCATGGAGCCGGCGGTGCTGGCCTCACACAACCATCCGCACCACGAACCAATCAGCTTCGGCATCGATCAGATCCTGAGCTGCCCAGAACCCCCCGGGAGCGGCTTAGGCCCGGGTCGTGCGGGCCAGGGCCATGGGGAGAGTGCGGCGTTCTCGGGTGGATTTCACGGAGCCTCAAGCTACGCCCCCGCGGGTTCTCTAACCCCGCTGCCTGGCAGCTCCGGCGTGGGTCCGGGCGGTGTAATCCGCGTCCCGGCGCACCGTCCGCTGCCTGTACCGCCACCCACGGGAGGCACGCCTGCGGTGCCCGGACCCTCTGGCTTGGGCGGCGCCGGGGGCCTAGCCGGACTCACCTTCCCATGGATGGATAGCGGCCGCCGCTTTGCCAAGGATCGGCTCACGGGTGAGGTTGCCCGACCCCTCCAGCTTCATGCCCCATACTAATCGCGTTTTCTCACCTTTGATCCTTTAGCTCCAACTCAAGGTCCCCTTTAATACACCTCCCCCCGCCCGCAGCCCCCCAGATCATCCCAGAAGATGCTCCTTCAACATGTATCTTAGGCCCGCAGCTCAGAAGCGATGCGGAGGACCGCCGTCGAGGCCCAGGCTCATGGGAGGGCAGGGTGAAAGTTATGGGGGACGTCTCTGCCTCGTGCAAAGGAGAGGGTCATTTCCTCTGAGGCCCTTTCTTATCTCAGACGCCTGAACTGACGCGGCCCGAGCTTGGGGCTCCGGGGAGGTCCAGGCACGGGAGCTTTCGGCCCAAGCAGTTGCACACTCAGTGTGATACCTCGGCCACCCCGTCAACCCTGCCTTGCTCTTTTTCTCTGCCGGTAGCCGCGCTTTCGCCCTTCTCCGGGACGCGACGCATAGGGCACCCCTACCAAAACCGGACCCCCCCGAAGCGGAAGAAGCCGCGCACGTCCTTCTCACGCTCGCAGGTGCTGGAGCTAGAGCGGCGCTTCCTGCGCCAGAAGTATCTGGCCTCGGCCGAGAGGGCGGCGCTGGCCAAGGCCCTACGCATGACCGACGCACAGGTCAAGACGTGGTTCCAGAACCGGCGCACCAAGTGGCGGTGAGGCGCGGGGTGGACCAGGACCCGCGGGCAGGGCCAGACGCGGGCAGGGCCAGACGCGGGGAGGGCGAGGGACCGCGGGTCTGGCCAAGTGGCGGGGCGGCGCGAGGCGGGCCTGGGAGGGACTCGCTGACCCGCGTCTCTGCTCGTCCAGGCGCCAGACGGCAGAGGAGCGCGAGGCGGAGCGGCACCGCGCGGGCCGCCTGCTCCTGCACCTGCAGCAGGACGCGCTACCACGGCCACTGCGGCCGCCGCTGCCCCCGGACCCGCTCTGCCTACACAACTCGTCGCTCTTCGCGCTGCAAAACCTGCAGCCCTGGGCCGAGGACAACAAGGTAGCTTCGGTGTCCGGGCTCGCCTCGGTGGTGTGAACGACGCCTGTCCGATCCGCCGAGCGCTCTTTTTCTTACCCAGGCGCCGCCTGGGAGCACGCGGCCGCCCACGCTGCGGTTTTGTGGCAGCGGAGCCTGTGAGAAGCAGCTGACCTGCAGGCTAACGTCTAGGATTCCTCTGCCACCCGCGGGTTCCTAGACCGGCGTTGAGCGTTTGCCGGGCGCGCTTAGACGCGGCCTTTCCCGCCATTTCCCCTTAACTGCAGCGCCACTGCTGGAACCTGAGCCGTGGAAGGGGCGGGACCTACAGTAACTAGCCAGTGAGGTGCGGGGAGGAGGGCAGGCTGGCGAACACGGGTTGTTGTCCCGAGGGACTCCGTTCTCCCGCGGGTGGGTCAGAGCTGGGGTTCACCCCAGTTAAAGGTGATATGCTGGGAAGGGGCCGAGGATCAGTACCAAAGGTGGGAAGGAAGGAAGACTGCAACGACAGCAGAGTGATGGGAGGCGGTGCTGGAGAGCTAGAGTCTGTGGCAGGAACCAGAGGGTTATGCACGCTGGGCATCTCATCCTTCAACTGTAAAATAATCACTATGGATTCCTTCTTAACTTTGAGCCTCCTGTTGTCGGTGTGTGTTCAACCTGTTATGTCTTCCCATTTGAGCCTCATAATGCGCCTGGGGGGCAAGCGGGATACGAATACTTACTATACAAGCAAAGAAAGAGAAAATCTGGGAAGGCTAATCTGACTGGTGTCCTATACAGACAGGGAGGGGAAAAGGGAAACAGTGGACAAAGTTAATTTAATGGGCTATTAGTGGAATTAGGGTGAGCAGAATTTGGCAAATAATTAGGAGGTGACAGGTCTAACAGGAATCAAAGGTAATTCCACAGTTAGAATTGTAGAGAGTCAGGAAATCAATGGTGGTGTGGTTGATAAAGGGGGAAATTGGCAAGTTTAGAGCAAGATTAGCTGCAGGCAAAACCAAATGCTATATCTAGAAAGAAACATTTTGGAAAAGTGCCTTTGGCCATCAGTTGACGTTCACCAAGAGGTGGAGATGACTGAATGATGAAATAGAATCTCCAAGGGAGGGTACTTTGAAGACAAAAGCAAGTTCTAAGGATTAAATCCACAAAATTCTACACATTTAGCACATATGCAAGATTATGAAGGATATCAAAGTTAACAGTCCAAGGGAAGAAAAGGGAAAACTACACTCAGCTGGAAAGGTAAGTACAGCATCTCTGAAATTCTTGTAGCTTGTGGGCAAACCAGGGGCTGCTGGGAAGTTTGTTAATGGAAAGTCCAGAGTTTGGGGGTGTTTGTAATAGCTTCAGGTTTAAGAAGGAGGTAGATTTAAGTGGCATGAGGACAAAAGGAAAGATCTTGTCTGAGTCCTATAGCACTCCAGTTCTACCCCTGGAGGCAGGAGCAGTGTGTGAGCTATAGCTTGGGCCAGAGGTCAACTGTAGTCATGTTCTGTATTAGTAACAGCTACATCTGTCATTGCACAGAGGCTTGACTAGAAGTGAAACAGGCAAAAGGCTACCAATGTGGGAGTTGTTACTCACCAGCTATGTGGCTTAAATAAAGTGGTGATCCTTTCTTATAGGAATAGTAATATGGGAATAATGTTTTGCTTACAAAAATATTTTAAATTGTATGCGGGAAACGTATTTATACGTTTTACGTTGACTGGTAGTAGCAAACTACCCGCAAACAATGTGCTAATCCCTGAGTCTTTGCTGTTGTGTCATTTCTAACCCCTGGATGTTGAATATGGTCCTACAGAACCAAACTCAAATTTGGCACTACAGAAAAATAATTTTTATAGACCAAAAGGAAAACAAGAATAGGTTTGGTATAAATTGAGGGTACAGTGTGGTACAGGCAGTCCCTCTCCAATAAATAGGAGGAGAATATGGCAAGGGTCCTGCCCCATGTTGACTAGCTTCCCCTGTCCACTCCACTCTTAGTCCACTATTTCTTGAGACTCAGGTTCCAGACTTTACATTTTACTCTAAACTTTGGGTTTTGAAATCTAGCTGGTTGCCTTGGTGCTAGTTTGAGGGAGGATCAAATGCAATGAGATGAGCCGCTCCAATTCTTAGGTAGTCACTGCAGGACACAGGGATCTCCAAACTCTTGGGTAGAGGAAGAGTCATTCTCTGTTGAAGAATCTGCCTTTTCTTCCCTCAGCTGGTTTAGAAGGTCTCTGCTCTCACTGGGGGGCAAGTTACTCAGGAAGTATGGAGGGGCCAACTCCACCAGCCTGACAGAGAAAGTCACAATTAAATGATTTCTGTATCTTCGCTTATAAAGCAGACTCTTAAACTTCTTAATACCCTTTTCACAAACCCCCTTTCCTCCAACCCTATGTTGCCAAAACCACAAAGATTCCCTCTTTTTCAGGGTCTCTAATGCCCCAGTCATAATTTTGACCCTGGGAATAGGAATGGGCAGTATAGTGGATATTTTAGGGAACTCACATCTGTGGTTGAATCTCAGAAACAACGGAAAGGCAGTTGTCTTTGGAAATGGAGAAACTGTGGTAGAGCACCCACTGTGGGGGTCTGGCTGGAGCCCTACGGTTTCGGTAGCAGCAGTATGGGGAGAGCTGGGCCACATGCTTATGGGTCAGGAGCAGGTAATTTCCAGTTCCATCTGTGTCTCGGGCCACCTCACAAAAATATTGAAGGAGTAAGTAAGAGGGGCAAATACCAGAAAGAAATAAAAGGGAACTAAGAAAGAATAAGGGTGGTAAAAGTATTAAAAGGAAAGAATTGCCTCTAAGTGTAATAGTCCCTTACCATACTATATGGCATTTTTTATACCTATGTACCCCAAAACCTCAAAGGAAAGTTTCTCCTGGTTCTAAAAAATGCTGTAGAATGGCCACCTGTACCCCATTTTCATAGACAGCATACCAATCTTTGGCCCCTCTGCCTCCTACACCTTTGTGACCCTCACACCAACTCTTTCCCCTAACCTTAAGGAAGTATCCAGACACCAGTGCTTTCTGAAGGTCTCTGCGATTCTGCTCAGAGCCAAAAGCTGGTTGGGACAAGGGAAGTTCAATTTGTTGCATGAGTTCTAGGAGTTCTCCTCGAAGTTTCTGGGCTTGGCACAGTGCTGCCCAGTTTAGACCCCGAGCCTGGCACCAAGCCTTGTCTGTTCCACCTAGGAGATGAAAGGGAACAGCTACAACTAAAGTCCTTGAGGCCCTGAAAGAACACAACCCTTGACTAAAGGGCCTTTTCCTGAGCAGAGGGGCAAATGTGAGGTTGTATAAAGGATGTAGAGTGTGCCACTCACTCTGTATAAAGGCTTCATACACCTGGATCAGAGAACTATGATCACCATCTGCATGTTCCAGGGCCCGACGCAAGGCAGCTTCTTCTGCACAAAGTGGAGGATGGGTATACCCAGGGGCAGCTGGAGGCAGAAGAGAGGAAGGTCATTATGGGGAATGAGAAAGGATACAGTACAGGTGGAACACAGGAAAGGTAAAAGTGTCATTTTGGGAATTTTCTCCGAAAGACACCTAACTTTTTAGTGCTATGCACTTGATTAGACATTGAAGATAAAGCGATGAAAGACATTTTGCCCTCAAGGAGCTTAGAGTCTAATAGGAAAGACCAACAAGTAAGTACACTTGGTAAGCACGAATGGTATGGGTGCCAATATGTGAGGTTTGAGTAGAATTAGCACAGTGGAGAAGGGGAAGAAAGAGTATTCTAGACTAAGAATGGCATGGAGCAAAAGTTAGTAGCATGGCATGTTTGGAGAACTCAAGTGCTGAGTAGGGGTGGAGAGGATGGCAGAGTAGCAGAGTGGCAAAATGGCAGGACTTAAAGCTGGAGAGGTAGGTATGAGCTACGTCCTGAAAGGCTGGGTGTGCTGTGACATGTAAAATGGGTTTGCATTCTGTTCGGAAGGTGAAGAATAACTGTTGGAGAAGAGCTTTACAGCAAGAGTCCATATGTTTGAGGAAGCACACATGATTAGTTAGGAGGCTACTGAAGGAATCCAGCTAAGCAGTGATGGGGCTCTCACATGGGCACCTCAGTGTGTACGGAGAAGAGATGAATTTAAAAATATTAGAAGATAGGGCCTCCCTGGTGGCACAGGGGCTAAAGTCTCAGCGCTATCAAGCTATCACCAGCCACTGCAGCATGAATTCTATCCCTGGCCAGGGAGCTAACCCAAATGATGCAGCAGACCTCTCCTGTCTTGCTCGCTGCTTCCCTCAGGAGTGTATTTCAGTGGATCTGCCTGTTCTGCTCCCCACTCTGTCTTTGATGAATCCTCTCACCTGCCTGCACCTCTAGCCTACACTCCAGCTCTTGAATGCATAAAAAAAATAAATCTTTAAAAAAATTAGAAGATAAAAATGAAAGAACCTGGAGGATGATAGTGGAACTAGAAACATGATGATATGATTTGGTGATGGTGGTGAGGGGGCAGCTTCAGATAGTGCTTGCTTGGAGTACTGAGTACCACCCTGGTAGAAATGTCCATCAGGAGTCGGATACATAAATCAAAGATCAGAAGAATGGTATTGGCAGGGAAACATAAGTTTTGAAAATTTTAAGTATAAAAAAGACCCTTAGGTCATAGAGTGAATGACCTTGCTCAGAGAATTCAGGGAATGAGAAGGGAGGCAATGATAGAACCCCGAGGTCCAACTTACAATGGTCAAGTGCAGAGGATTAATAGAGCAATGAAGAGAGTGAGGGAATTGTCAGAGAGGAAGGGTGAAAACCAAGAGCAGGGTTCAAGGGGCTTAGAGAGTTTCAAGATGGGCATGGTCAGTATTCTGAAGTGTCAAAAGAAGTGTCGTTAGATTAGGTTCCTGGGAGGTCACTGGTGAGCTGAAAGCTTCAGTGTTGTGGTGGGCCTGAAGCCAGAAGGTACTGAGTGAGGACGACACAGATAGACTAATATAGTACTTATTCTGCAGAGCTGCAGGGTTGAGGAAAAGAGGCATGGAGCTTCAGTAATAAGGATTTGAGCATGTTGAGGGGCAATAACCAGCAGAGTCAAAAGAAAGAGGAGAGTGCTAAGTGATGGAGCCCGGTTCTTTGGGCACTTTGAGGGGTGGAAACTGGAGCACAAGGGAAAGGCTGGCCTCAGGAGCACAAAACACCAAGGGGGAAGGACTGCAGTGGTTATAAGAACCAGAGACAGAAGAGATGAATACCAGTGAGCATGGCGGCGAGGGTAAGCATCTCATCCACACAATCAAACTCGCAGGAGGCCAGCAGGGCTTTTGCCAGCTCAGGGGGTAGGGGAAACTCTGATAGGATGATTCCCAAGTCTGACAGGTCCCCGTCATCATCCAGGGCTGCCAGATAGTCTAAGTCTTCCAAGGCCTGCATCAGGGCTTCTGGAGCTGGTGAGGAAATAGGGCTTATAGGACAGGGGTCTCAGAGACTAGTAGTCAGGCAGCAGGACTTGGGCAGGAGGGGTGCTCACCAGGCCGGTCCAGGAAGTGACAGTCCCCTGGCTCTGCAATCTGTCTCCTCTTTAGCAGTAATACCAGAGGGCTCAAATTCTCCTCACACACCCTGGGTTGGGGTAGTGGGGGAGCCACTTCTAGGAAGGACTTAGGATATAGGCAGAGGCAGGATCCTGAGGGGAGAAAGACCAGGCAAATGGCCACTAGTGATTTTTCAGGACTTGGGTGTCAGTGACTCTTTGTGTTTGATCTTAGTGAGGGCAAAGACTTACCTGGTGGGAACCTTCTTGCACGCATTTGTCTTGCTTTTGCTTGGCACTTGCTGATTGGCCTCAACACTTGGGATTCTGCTCGGATCTGAGGATTGTAAACCTGCCACCACCACCGCCCCCCCCCGCCCCAGTGAAGGTCAAGACAGATCAGTGTGGGCCATTTCTATCTTTAGTCCCACAGCCCCTCATCTCTCTCACTCACATTTCGAAGCTCCAGTCCTGAGTCAATGACATGTTGGACGGAAGGGAAAGAGAAGGAGAAGTCAGCCAGCCAGTGAGTGACCACAATCTTTTGGGCACCCGAGTCTGTGTCCTCGTATACAGCCTGAACAGCTTGACCATGGCCTGAGTGGAGGGGTAGCACCCATGGTGGGGGCCTTTGGAGAGCCAAGGAACCCACCTCTCTGGACAAGGATTCACAACACAAGGAAATTTCCTGAGGAGAGGGGTGGAGTGTTATGGCAGTTCTCACCTTTTTAAGTTATATACCCCTTTGAAAAACTGATGTAAGCTAGGGCCCTTCTCTCTGAAAACATGCATATTCATAAAGTTGGGGATAATTTTAGGAATTCACTGAATCACGTCTCTACATTAGATGGAATCAAGAGAATGGTGATTGACTTATCCTGAAATCCATGAGTTTTTTTTGTAGGACCAGTGAATACTGCAACTCCTGTGTCCTTCATACCCACTGTTCCCATTCCCCGGCGACAGGAAGTTGGCATACACAAGTACCTCCTTGTGCAGTTTTTTTTTTTTTTTTTTACCTCCTCACTGGGTAGGTACACTAGCACGTTTCCCGGAGGATCCTTCTGACACAATTCAAGCACAGCTTGGCAGACAGCTTCCACGCGATCCGTAGGGACAACGTCCCTAAAAATGGGGACAGGACAACTGCCAAGTTCTCCAGGTACATGCACAACAGGAGGATTTCCCCAGAAGGCTTGGAGCTTAGGTACAAGGGCTGGATCAGTAACCACAACCACTCTGAGGTCCCCAGGAAGGTTTCCCAGCCTGGCATCACACAGCAGCCCCTGAAGCACATCTGTGGCCACTGACCGCTCCTGAGCCTCATCCAGCACCAGCACACCCCAGGCTCCAGTGTCCCGGGTTGAGGCCACCTCCTGCAGAAGAAGTTTGTCCCAGCAGAACCTATTGACATTGGCAGGGCAGAGGACTGTGTGTGAACACTGATCAGCTCTAGAAGTTCAGGGGATTTTTCTCCCCCGGGTGCCTAAATTTTGATAGTGAGGGTCAGGAAAAAACCCTTGTGATTGACTTCCTAAGCATGGAACCCAGAATTATGACCCACAACTCCACTGTTCACACTTTGTACTCTAGTTGGGAAAGTGAGAATGAGAGTGAATGTTTGTGGTCCTCGGCTGAAATTAAAGAGCTTAGTTCAGCAGTTTTATCATGTATGACTTAAAAGCTTGAGCTGGATTGAAGGATTTGGTGAGATGTCAAGAGGACTGAGCTTGTTGCTACGGGGTGAGGGAGATTCAATTTGGATCAGGCCTGAGGGAGGCCCCACCTGAGCAGGGTATCAGGCCCGGTGCAGTCCTCCTGGGGGATGCTGTATCCAACCTCATGGCCCAGGGCCAGGTCCATCTCATCAGCAACACGCAGAGCCAGGCTTAGGGCTGCCAGAGGATAGGGCTGAGTGACAGTTACCCGGCCCTTCTGGAACCCCCTGGCCAGCGCAAACTCTGCACACCACTGAGGGATCTGGGATGGGGCAGGGAAGAATAACCAGTCAGCAAGACCCAGGACTTAAGTCAGAAAGCTGTGGAGCTATGGCCAATTTAATCTCCCCTAGTTTGAGAAGTCCCTTCACCAGCCTCCCTGGGGCCACACTAACCAGTTTCCCTTTGCCCACCTCCCCTAAAGCCCCACATAGCCCGGCCCCTCCCCTCACCCAGGAAAAGGCCAGTTCCCCAGACCCTCCCTTTGTTCATAACCAGAATGGCCCCCCACCTGGGTGCTCTTGCCAGAGCCAGGCTCTCCAGACACCAGCACTACTCCACTGGGGCTACTCTCCAATTGCTCCAAGAAGATAAAGCGAGTGGCCCAGATGGGCAAAGCTCGGCGCTGCTCAAGCAGCTCGTAGTAGCGGGAAGAGAAAGGAAGCCCATCAAAGGGGTTCACAGCCAGTTCAGACTCCCCAGGGCTTACACCAGACTCATCTGCAAGCCTGAGTAGCTGAGAGGCCATCGTAGCTCAGGCGGGACCTACAGAAGGCAGGGCAGTGATTAATGCCTTGTGTTCGGTAACAGACACCATTTTCCTACCTCAGCGATCTCTAACCTGTACCCTTAGACTACAGGCACCAGGTCCATCCTTCCCAGCATGTTTTGCCCGCCAGGAACTAGTAGAGATTTTCATCTTCAAGTAAGGGGCATCAAAAGAGTACTATAACCCCATAGTTGGGTAGTAAAAATCTTGTGACTAGCACAGGGATCCTCAAGAGCAGCAGGAATTAAGTGAAAGCCGGTACACACATGAGAACATCCCAAGACAGAAAGGACAGAGTGAAAGGGGGCAGGAATCCAGGTGTGGGGCCCCAAGGATCCTGGATTCAAACCTGCTTGCAGTTGAGAAGATTCAGGATAGCAGCCAGTTCCAGACGCACCCGGCTAGTCACCATCAGGCTAGTCACCAACTGTGACCCGAGTGAAGTACAAAGGTAAATTCCGGCCCAACCCTGGGGTTTGGCTCAAACACCAATCCTAAAAGCTGGTTCTGGGGTGGGGCCACTTGCTCCTCCTCATTTAACTTAGTCAGGAACCTATGGAAAACAGGCTCTAGCTACTATACTGAGCATGTGTGACCTGTATATAGACTCTGTATATTGTGTTCATTAGTGAAAGGCATCCTGGAACTTGTAGTTTTGTAGCTGTTTCTTCACAAACCTGGGCTAAATGTCCAAGTTAGGGTCCAGCTACTGCTGGATCTTCAATTCAATTACATTTCATTAATATTACGCAGCTCTTGGCACGAAGAATTGATTTCCGATACTTCCAATCTGACAACTCCCCATAAACCAACCGGGAAATCCTCAGCCCTGTTCTCCCCCAACTAAGGGAAAAGACACTCATTCAGCGGGCTTTTGAGACCCAGAGAAGCAACAGAGACCTTGAGTGAAAACCCTGAATTTAATGTGATATTGGGGGGAGCCCCATCCCTCCCTTTTGACCACCCACCCATCCGGCCCGTTATGAGGTGGGTGAGGGCTGCCCCCAGTCTCCGTCCTGCGGCTCTGGGTACCATCCTGTGCTCAGTCTGCCTCCTGGGCCTGCCTCTCTGTGAATCTCCTGTGGGACATAGAAGATGTGTGGGCTTTGCCATTAGTTCTGTAATTAGCTCCCTTCTCCAAACTGCCAGTTCCTACCCTTTATTCCCTAAGCCCTCACCTTCTTGCGTATTCATACAGTGCCTGCTTGCGCTCCTGTAGGCTCTCCTGCCGGGCCCAGGAGGACTTGGCAAACGTTAGGGCTGTGGGCTGAGGGGTCACCGGGCCAGAGCTGGGAAACTGAGGTGATCACAATGTCAGAGGGCTTGCGAAGTCATCATGATTAAACACGCACCGAATGCCTACTTTGCAAGAGAGGCACTGTGCTAGGGTCTCAGGATCAAAAAAGACATGTCGAGGATAGGGAGTATGTAAACTGTCCCATCCCACCCAAGTCTTGGACCTAACCAATTCTGGGGTCTCACCTTCGGGGCAGAGGCTGTGGAAAGAGACTGTGTCCCCTCTGTGATATCTTCAGGCATGAAAGCTACAGCTCCCTCAAGCAGGTTAGTGATGGTCAAGTCTACACAGCCAGTCCTGGCTGGGGAGAAGGGAGAAGACAGTCTTGCTTTCTACTCCCCATCTCCCCTCACCACTCACTTTGCAAGTTAACACCCTGTTTTCCTTCTCTCCATGCCTGTCTCCTCGTGTAGGTCTACTCTTTCCCATACCCAGATCTCTCTGGATGATGCCCAGTGGCACATGGGGTAAAACCTCCTTGACTCTCTGAGCCAGAGTTGCCAGCTGCACATCAGGAGAAGGGCCAGGGGAAGGATGGAAAGACTGGGCTGCAAAAAAGAAATCCAAAATACGGTGAGTGGAAAACTAAGGAGAGGCTGACTAGCACAGAATAGGAAGAAGGTCACAATAGGCTGAAAACAAAAAGTTTCGTGTTTAAAGACCACACACCTGACTGGGGGCGAGATCTGGGATGTCTTTGTCGCTTCATGTGCTCTGCTTTGTCTGCTGGAGTGAGTCGTGTCGCTGTCTGGCCCAATTCTTTGGCCACCAGCTAGGAAGAATTGTAAAGTTGGAAGTTCAAGGTCTTAAGCCTTTTCTCCCTCTATCTGAAGAAAGACCCCACTCCACCCTACCCATATACCCTACCACCTGTTGTACACGGAGGGCAAACTCCTCATTCCCCTCCCCAAGTTGGCGATGAACAGGGTGGAGCCACCTGCAAAAAATAATCCAGGGGGCACTAAGGTAGATTCTGTATGCCACCCCCTCCCGACTTTGATGCCTCTTTTCACAGAACAGCAGTGGTAAAGGTAGAGAATTAGTAGACAGTATTACCCCTGTGGTAGAACCTTGGTATTAAAAGATCTGCAAACAGACACGGCAGAGGCAGCTACTTTCCTGACCTCAAGGTAAGCTTCTCCCAGCCATCAAAAATGTGAAGGCAGTTAATACCTTACTTGATACACCGTGAAAGGGACGAAAAGTGACCACAGCAGTTCTGAGACCCAGGAGGCATCTGACACCGTCTAAAGGAGAGCATGAAGGTCTGTGCACAGGCCGGGAGTAGGAAAGTTCCCTTCTAAGCCCCCCAAATTCCCTTCTAGCATACACTCACCACAGAGACAAGGGGTCTCTGGACTCGAAGAGTAAGAGGTTGTACCACATCCTGGATAGAAAATGGCCAGGAACTAGAAGAGGGAAGAGAAGAGAAGATGGGATACCAGCGAGCCCAGTCAACAGTTCCAACCTTACTTAAATCGTAAAATTTTCAAACTGTACAAGTAAATAAATGGGATAGAAAGGTATTCAGGAGAGATATAAATATGGATAGAAAGGAAAATGAACTAAGAATGGAAGGGGTAGGGCTGAAGAAAGTTGTGAAAAGGGTCCCCAAGTCTAACCACCTACCCAGCTGGAGACCAATACCTGTGCTCACCTGAAGCGCAGGAGCCCCTCCCGGCCATTGGTGGCCTCTTCCTCGGGGAATAGCAGCAGAGGGGTGGGGGGAAGCCTCGTGGAAGCACAGAATCTCTTGAGTGACTCCACCAACTCCCCCCGCCCATCCATCTCCATGAAGCCCCGAGACCAGCACACAAAGCTGGGGGGACTATTGAGTAGAGGCTGGGAAGGGGAAAGAGAGAAAGCAAGAAGAATATCGGGAAGTGAGAAATACTGACATATGGGACAGAGAAGCGGTGTTAGGGGTAAGGCTCGGCATATCGTGGTCCCCAGGGAAACCTGACCGGGCAGAGGGGAAGTCTTGTGCAGGGTCCCGAGGAGCTGCCCAAGGCGCTCTCCATTTCGCCCCCCTCACCCTTTGCCCCCACTCACGGTGCTACAGCTGGTGAGCAAGTTGACAATGTTGTGGTCGAAAGGTGTAACGTGATTGGAAATGAGAACCCTGACGCGTTGATCTCGGACTCCGGAGTCCTCTTGCCGGGCCACGAGCCCCAGCACCGCACACATGGTCCGCACCACGAACCTGCGGGTGCAGGCAGTGGTGACTGCACGGCCTCGGCCCGGGCCCATTCCTGACCCTCCCCGAATCCCTGGGTCGGAACCTGCGGAGGACGCTGTCTGGGAGCGCGCAGCTGACCAGGAAGACGTGGATCCCAAGAAAGAGACGCAGGACCAGGAGGCAGAACCCGACGGGAGCGTAGAGCAGCAGCGCGAGGAGCAGGAAGCCGTCACCCGGGAGTCTGAGGGCGACAGGCGGGTTGTAGCGGCGCCGAAGGCCGAGTGGACTTGGGAGCCGGGCTGGTCCCCTGGAACTCTTACCTGTGCGAGTCAAAGAGCCGCTCCGGCCCCGGAGCAGGGGGAGGTTCCATCGCTGCTACTTTAGGGGTGTCCGGCCACCGTCGCCGCCGCCATCTTTGCGCCCCGCCGCAGTGGCTCCTGGGAAGGCAGAGTCTTGGGCATCCGCCCAGGCTACCGGGACCCAAAATCCTGAAGCGCCCCGGAAGGGCTAGCTGTCCCAGTATGCCTCGCGGCCGTTGGGCCGCCTCAGAATTGCCAGGACCACAACTCCCGGCATTCACAGGGTGGGGGCGGAGTCGGCCTCGGGAATCCTGGGTCCGGGGCGTGCTCTTCTGGAGGACTTCAGGTACCGGCGTGCCCCGCGTCCACTGTCGGCCAGACCACGTCTAGGGCACCGCCTCTGTATAGGGCGGGCGAGGAGGCTGCTGAGGCGGAGCTGATGGCTGCACTGAGGGCGGGGCGGGGTGCAGGCTGGAGCCTTCGGGGATGGCGGGTTTTTGGAGGGGTTCGCTGGGGGAAGGGACCCCTGATGACCCCTAACCTCCGGACCCTGCTGACGTCAGGAGCGCCTGACCCTCGGGCCCGAGTGACTTATGGGGCCCCCAGTCTCCTAGCCCGGTTGTCTGGGGGTGCCCCTGAACCACGGACATGTCTGACGTCGACGACTTCGGATTCCCGAGCACGGCTGACTTCGGGGACCTCAGATTCCCGGATCCAGGAGGACTCGGGGACCTCTGGAACCCATCCGCGCGTGTGGCTGGCCGTGGCGCTGGGCGCTGGGGGGGCACTGCTGTTGTTGTGGGGCGGGGGGCGGGGTTTCCCGGCCGTATTCGCCTCGGTCCTTGGCTCGCCGCCCACCTCTCCGCGGAGCCAGTACAACTTCATCGCAGACGTAGTGGAGAAAACTGCTCCAGCCGTGGTTTATATCGAGATCTTGGGACGGTAACGGTGGAGTAGACCTGGAGGCACCGAAGCAGCGGGCTGGAGGGCGGGCGAGCAGGAGGGGTCAGAGCCTCTTCATATCCATGTTTTCCCTTTCCTAGGCATCCTTTCTCGGGCCGCGAAGTCCCTATTTCGAATGGCTCAGGATTCGTGGTGGCTGCCGACGGGCTCATCGTTACCAACGCCCATGTGGTGGCTGATCGGCGCCGAGTCCGTGTGAGGCTGCCTAGCGGAGACACGTATGAAGCCATGGTCACAGCTGTGGATCCCGTGGCAGACATCGCCACGCTGAGGATACAGACTAAGGTGGGGTTCTGGGCAGGCCGGGTTTGGTTGAAGCTGTGAATTTTCGTGTATCTTCGGATGACAGGCCTCTTGTACCTATTTTCCTTTTAGGAGCCTCTCCCCACTCTTCCCCTGGGACGCTCAGCAGATGTTCGGCAAGGGGAGTTTGTTGTTGCCATGGGAAGCCCCTTTGCACTGCAGAACACCATCACATCCGGCATAGTCAGCTCTGCTCAGCGTCCAGCCAGAGACCTGGGCCTCCCCCAAACCAATGTGGAGTACATCCAGACTGATGCAGCTATTGATGTGCGTGCTGATATGAAAAATAATATACTAGGCTGGGGGGGTGCTGTGTATAGGCATCAACTGAGGTATACGGTGGATTAGCCTATATAAAGATTGGGCTGCAAAAATGTGGCCACTCATTCATGGATTAGAAAGGAGAGAATTTGAAGAAAGTGCCTAGATTCTGATAAATCCCCAGGGCACAGAGTCCCTGGATCTCTTCCATGTTTTCTCCTTGTCCTGCAGTTTGGAAACTCTGGAGGTCCCCTGGTTAACCTGGTGAGTGGGACAATCTTCTTTCCAAGAATCGTGGCCCCAGGTCAGTGTGGGATGGAATGGGTTTTTCCTAGTTCAACAATGTTTGGTTAAGTGTCTGAGTGGGCTGTTGTTGGCTTGCTCCCAGAATCCAACCTCCTCATTTCCCTAGTATTTCCTGCTACTCTTGCACAGGTGCTTCCATCTCCTACTGTTTGTTTGGGCTGGGGAATAGTGGGCTCTGTCTCTGCAGGATGGGGAGGTAATCGGGGTGAATACCATGAAGGTCACAGCTGGAATCTCCTTTGCCATCCCTTCTGATCGCCTTCGAGAGTTTTTGCATCGTGGTGAAAAGAAGAGTGAGCTTGGCTTTAGGGGGGGTGGGGTTCCTTTATATGGTGGGAGGGTATTTATTGGGCCTTATTAAAGGGGATCCATTGGGAGGAGAGGGAGGGGAAGGAAGGAGATAGCTGGGAAGGTCTCATTTGTCCCTCTGTCACAGACTCCTGGTTTGGAATCAGTGGGTCCCAACGCCGCTACATTGGGGTGATGATGCTGACTCTGACTCCCAGGTATGGGCTTTAGGGGCAGTGACATGTAGGCCCACAAGTGTAATGAGTGGGGAAAACCGGTACCTCTGTTGAGCTGTGTTTTCATTTCTGTCATGAGTTGCTTCATACCTGGAGCTATCAGAAGAGCCGTCCTCTTTCATCATTGTGACTTTCTCACCCCACTTCATTTTGCACACCTGCCACCAGATTGATTTTAGGCCGTTACTGCTTTGATTGCAGTCCATTAACCTGGTGTTTAAGGGCCGTTTTCCATTTGTCTCCAACTCAGCTTCCCAGATTATTTCAGCCAACCTGAATTCCAACCTATGGGAGTATTTCCTACTGCCATGCTTTTGTTTGTGTCATTCTTGTTTTATGTAGTGAAATATCAGACCCATCCTTTTAAGCGCTTTCTAGCTTAAGTTCTACTTCCTTATTCTACTTCACTTCCTTAAAACTTAAGATTCTAGAATAACATTAGTGCTATTGGTTTAACATCATGTATCATTTGGAATTAGTTACCGTTTATGTTAATCTCACCTCCTAACTGCTGGAAGGCAGAAAGGGAATTGCCTTTGTATTTGGAATATCTAATGTTATGTCCTGTCCATACAGTTGTCATGTATTGATGAGAGATTTGAGGTGAATCCAAGAGGAGAAAGCGTACCCTTGGTGTGGGTAACAGGGTGCTCTGTGTCCTTTCAGCATTCTTGCTGAACTACAGCTTCGAGAACCAAGCTTTCCTGATGTTCAGCATGGCGTGCTCATCCATAAAGTCATCCTGGACTCCCCTGCACACCGGTGAGGGAAAAACTGCACTGTGAGGTGGGCTGGGTATGGTGTACATAGGCCCTTGAACTGGGCTGTAGTCTACCCCTTCCTTTCTCTTTCTGTCCATCTTTCACCATAGGGCTGGTCTTCGGCCAGGTGATGTGATCTTGGCTATTGGGGAGCAGTTGGTACAAAATGCTGAAGATATTTATGAGGCTGTTCGAACTCAGTCCCAGCTGGCAGTGCGGATCCGGCGGGGACCAGAAACATTGACCTTATATGTGACCCCTGAGGTCACAGAATGAATGGATCAGCAAGAGTCTGAGGCTCCTACTGTAATTTCTATGTTGCTTTTCTGGCCTTGGCTCTAAGGGTACCACACAGAGGATTAAATGAACCAGCTGGAGGCAGGGCCCTGCAACCACCAGCCCCAATCCCTGCCTCTGAAGAATCGCAAAGACACTTTTTATATAAAATAAAATTATACCTAGCAACATGTTATAGTCAAAAATTGGGAGTGGGGGGGGTGATCTTTTCCCCCCACCAAAAGGCTAGAGGTAAAGCTGTATCCCACCTGCACTGAGGGGAGGATACTGGAGCTGACCATCTTGACCTCCCTATTCAAGAAAACCAGCTGCTGCTGTCTATTCTGGGCAGCTGATCAGCTGCTGTTTGTGGTGTGCTCGACTTGGTGCTGGGCCTGGGAGCACAGATCTCTGCTTGACAGTTCACATCCATAGCACACATTTGCTAGGGCCTGCTGACATCGAGGGTTCCTTGGTAAGCTCCTGAGGTAATGGCAGCCTCAGACCCCTGCCGTTAGGGGCCAGTGGTAGTTTGCCGAGGAGATGGTAGGACTTCAGATGATCTGATTGCTGGTCTGGCCAGGGTAGCGCTCGAACCTTCTGTTGGCCTCTTCACTGAAGGCATCACCTGTAAAAGTGAATGGGTGATTGAGCTGGAAAAAAGACCCACTGTAAAGAAGGGTGGGTAGAATGGAGAGGCTGGGAGTGTGGAGGTGGGCAGGAAGACACAGAAACAATTTCGGGAGAAGAGAACGAGGGCCTTTTCTGCCCAACTCCCTTTTCCTCCCGATCTTTCTGGGCCGCTTTTTCCACCAAATACCAATGTGGCAGTTGTGCACCCAGATGCGATGTCCATCATATTTGCAGTTACATTTCATTGCATTATTTGTGAAGTCACTCTCTGCTACTTCGAAATTGGGGTTGATGACCACCTGTGAGTGGGAGAAAGGCAACTTCACCCAGCTGCACTTCTTAAATCCAAAGGTGTCTATAATAAACACTCCTCCCTCCCACTTGCCATCTGGAAATCCAGGCCCTAGGCACCTGCAGAATATAGTTTCCTGGTTTCACATCTGTGATGTCAATCCACTGACAATCGATGTCATGTCGGTAGAGGTCCCAACAACCCACGGTGATGCCCTGCTCTCCAAAGTTGGCACACTCATACCTCTTGGAGACATCTGGAGGGATTGGCACACATCAGTGTGAGGAAGGGCTGTGACACAGAGATGTTGTAGTCCATGCTAGATCCCAACTCACCTTCCTGACACTCAGTGTCTTCTAGACAGAAGCTAGCTTTGTGGCCCTCAGCAACCTTGGTGCCATTGGGGGTCAGGATATCATAATGAGTGAAGATGTCCATACTGTGGTAATGCCTGTGGGGACAAGGGAACCCCTATTTCCTTCCTGGCCCCCAGTAGTCTTGCCCCATCCCTAGTGGCTTTGCCCTTCTACTTGCTCCTCTACCCTCTCACCCATGACACTCATGCCACACCCAGGAGTGGCGCCCAGCTTTGGGCCTGAAGTCGGCTCGTCCCAGGTTGTGGATCTGGGAGGAGAATCGGAGCAGACGCCTGTGGCCATAAGGCCAGTTGGCTGAGCGGGCTGAGCTGGCCAGGCAGTTCTCCTCTGCAGCACAGTACAACATGTGTAGGGGCCGGTCCTCGATGTAGGCCGTCTCCTGCACCAGTGCTGAGTGCAGCAGCAGATCTGATGCAGCTGCACCGAGGAAGGAAGGAAAGTGGTAGAAGTTACTACTAAGGAGTAAGGACAGATGAGGGTGCTTCCACCCCTTCCTCTGAGGCTGGTTTACCATGGGGAAGGAGTGCCCGCCCAGATTACAGTTCCCTGTTTCCCTGCAAAGGTGTGGCCTGAAGTGTCCCTTCCCTGGCTTGTGTCGTCCTACCCTTCACTCACTCTCAGAACAGATGACTCCAGCAGTGAAGCGGGTCTCTGTCCTCTTGCAGGCGATGTGGATGCCATGATGAGCACATTGGTCCAGGGACAGCTCCGTCCCTGTGCAGTGCACTCCACTCATTACTACCTCTGTTACGTTTCCTGAGTCCCAATACCAGGTCTCCTGGGGACATAGGTAGGTGTTCTGTGGGGTCGCATCATCTAGCCTCCTGTGCCAAAGAACTCATCTCCACAGCCTCTGCCTCAAACACACGCTTTGAAAGTAACAGTCCTGGCTCCCCTCCTTCCCACTCACCTGAAGGCCATGGTTCGCGTAGCCCAGTCCGAGTTGCCTACAGGCCACCATGGCCTCCAGTGTCCCCCAGTCATCCCCACAGATGAGGCCCCAGCGAAGAGGCCCAGGTCCTCCTATTTGCACCTCGACTCGCCCCTCATATCGGCTGCGGCCCCCACTGAGTCGGATCTGTAGTAACAGAATGGAAATGCTGGGGGAAGTTCTGGGGGCAGGGTGGTAGAAGTCTGAGCTGGCATGTGGCTGAAGAGTGATTCAGGGGCACATAAAAGACTAGCAAGCAGTGGCATCAGTTGGAAGCTGCAGGATGGCAGGGGTCTGGGCCAGTGAGCTAGGCGTTCATCAGACTGCAGAATATGAGCAGGACCCGGCAGTTATGAGATACCTGAACCACGGTAGAAAGCACAACTGACCTTTGTCTCTACCCCAGTGTAGGGCAGGTTGCATTGAACCCCTGCATCCTGGCTATGGGAACAGTCCTCAGCTGTGATGTTCTTGTGCGGGCACCTCCAGAGGGAGGGTTCCTGTCCAGAGCATCGAACTTCACTCAAGTGGATGGCACCCATACCTAAGGTCAGAGGTCAAGGATCAGGAGGTTGTAACTGGATCTTCACTGTGTCCAGGGATCTCCTTCCCAAGAAATCTACCCCTCAGGAATGTGTACCTCTTCCCTCTCCTTCCCCCTTCCATCATCCTCACCCTGCCCCATGCGGGCACCACTCAGAGCTTCTCGAGCACTCCCAAAGCCCAGCTCCCGACACACCACACTGGCTGCCTGTAGGTCCCACTTGCGGTCACAGACTGTGCCCCATGTGCCAGCCTTCAGGACTTCCACTCGGCCCTCTCCAGGATGGGCCCCACCCTTTAGACGCACTCGGGCCTATTAAGAGAGACGTTATTAACGGCACAGAGAGGACACAGTAAGCCTAGGAGAGGACTCAGACTCTGGTGGGAGTGAGGGGGTGTCCTCAGGTCACCGGCCCACCCCCTACGAGGATCTTCTCTGGCCTCAAAAGGTCAGGGCTATGTTTGATTTGGGGGTCGCTAGGCTAGGGGGTTCTCCAGCAGGGGTGGGCAAAGTCATAGTCACTGTCTCAACACACCTCCCCCTGTGGCTTTGATTGTTGTTGCTTCTTCTGGCCACTGGATGCTGCGTAGAGAGGGCCTGGCACACAGCTCACCACCGCAGGCCCCCCCCCAGGGCACCTGGTGGTGTCATTGGCTCGATAGAACTCCAAGGAGCAGAGGGAGAGGTGGGCTTCCGTGCCTGTGCATGCCACCCCATGAAGACCAAAGGAGTGTTGCTGCCGCTGGGCCAGCAGCCTGGGGGGACAGGAGTGGGGTGCAGTAGGGTAAAACAATGCTCCTGCCCCGTTGCCACCCTCCTCCCATTCCATGCCTCCACCGTCCCCCAATCTTTCATGACCACTTGGTCCCTTCTTCCCCTCTTCTCTGTTACATTTCTCTCTGAAGAGACAGAGGGAATGGTGAGTTTCTGAGCTGAAAGAGCAGCCTAGGTTACTCGGGGGTCCTTGGGGACCTTCTGCAGCAGAAGAGCCCTGTGGGAAGAGGGGCTAGTCTTGACTTGCCTGACAGAAACCTTGCTCCATATGGTTTCAGGCTGCTGGCCCTAATAGAGGCTGAGGCCAATGCTGCTATTCAAAGAGAACGGGAAGCAAGGGTGGCCCAGTGGAAGAGATGGGCAGGAGGGAGTGGCTGACACAAACAGGAAGTTCCAATAGCCAGTGTGAGCAGATCCTTCTATTACCTGAGACTGAAATAGCTGAATGAGTCAGGAGACAAGTGCATAAGTCAGTCCTGGGTCTAAGTGGCTTCTCAGAGGCCAGAGTATGATGGGCAGTTGTGGAAAAAACAGACTAGATGGCGGACACAGGAACTGCATATGCAGGAACAAAGATGTATCAATGCAAGAGAGACAAACATTAGAGGGACCTCATGACCAGAGATGGAGCATGAATATGAATACCAAAATGGTAAAGCTCTCCCCAGAGCTAAGCTGAGCCAATCTTGAATGAGGTAGCCCAGGCTTCTGCGATTCTAAATGTAACAGAAAGAACATTCTATAGTCTCCAGAGCAGGAATACGGGACTAAAATAGAGCTGTTAAAGCTTGGAAACACGGCAGAGAGATGCTTGAGAGAATGAGAATTTGTTTATTGACATCAACAGAACGAGCAATTGCAGGAAGTCTTGTGAGGGGAGGAGTACATCCTTTCCAGAACAGCTGGTTTGAGCCCAGAGAGGAGGTAATCAGATGAGCTGGTTTGGTGGTAGATTATTAGAGTAATGTGCCCCATCACTTAATGTCAAAAGAGGGAAGGACAGATCATATGAACCCATTGGCTAGGAAGACAGAAGTTAGGAGCAAAACAAAGCCTGGAGACTTTACAGAATACCTTTGGAAGTTCAGGGTAAGTGGATTCTGAAGTTCAAAGAGATCGGGTACTCTCCCAAAGTCCTGTTTGGCTGAAAATAAAAGTCAAAGAGGCCATGGCAGGAAAAAGACATCACTATCCTGAACTCCCTCCTCCCCTTTCCCCATAACTAATAAAGTAAAAAATGGCAGTATGCACTTTATGGCCATGTTGGGCAAAGATGACCCCAAATCAGAAGAGCACAAGAACACCCTCAAATTCCAAGCTCCTTTGAAGCCACAGAGGAGGGGCTAGGGATTGAGGGATCTCAAGGGGACCACTGGGTGATCCCTGAATGTGCTGAAGAGAGGAGGGGACAATGAAAGGGATGATTTCTCTGCATGTCAATCACTGCTGAAGAAGTTATCAGGGAGGTTTTCTATATGCAGATGACCTTTGGAAGTGAGATTGATCAGAAGTGAGATTGATCATGGGATTGGAAGCTTTCTATTCCCTTGGGTCCTGAAGGAACTCAGTAGGAAAATTATGGAGCTGGAAGACTATTAGTGGGCCAGAGAGACTGGGACTGTCAATCTGACTCCATCTCTAATAAAGTTTCCAGAGAGGACCTGGAGTCTCACCTCCAACCAGGTAGCATTTAAAAAATATTAATCAGGTAAAGGTAGAATGGGAATACTGATCCCTTAGGCAAACTTAACTTCTCAGGGGAGAGTAAGTGTGGTGTCTAAAGGAAAAATGTGCCAGAATATCTACTAGGATTCACTGGGTGGCGGGGGCGGGGGTAAATAAACCTGTGAAACAAGGGTAATGAGTGGATAAACTTCGATTGAGACTTTAAAAAAATCCGGTGATGAGCACAATTCCAACATAAGGCCGTAATTCCAACACAGAGACCAACATAAGGGCCAGCCTTACTTTATGTATTAGTGAATCATCTGGAACGTGGTTTGTATTTGCTGCTGTGCTGCTCCTCCACCTTTTCGGAGGCCTCTTTTGAACCCTTCCTGACCACAGCCCACTTCCCCCAACTCATCACTAGATGCTCCCGCTCTTCTCCACCCAGCTTCAACTATATTTACCTCTTGATTGGCCCCCTGCCCATTCGGGGTTTGGGTATGACTTTAAGCTTGGTGATTGGTCTGAAAAAAGGAGAAAGAAGTTAGTGGAGGTAGTGGTGAGATATGCGGCCCAGAAAAGGTAGAGGGTTATTTTGTTTCTGTTTCCAGGAAGGACCCTTCATGCAGAGCGTGGGAAAGGCCAGATTTTCCACCTACACTGCTGCAGATAACCCACTAACATTTTAGGAATGCATGCTGCACAGTGATGAAAAATGTGATTATATCAACCAAAGGAGAGGAAATAAGTGCAAAGGTAAAGGGAGGAGAGAAGATGGGAATGTGAGTAAATCAAGGCAGGTGAGGAGCAGGGGGAGGGGAAGAAGCACTGCAGAGGCTGGAGTCAGAGCTCCGGGGGTGGAAGGGTGGGGAGGGAGGAAGAATAAGGACTTGGAGGCTTCTCAGCCATTCCTGCAATATTCTTCCTTGAGCTTCTTGAGCTCAAAGCTTGCTCAACCCCATGCCCGCCTCCCTTTCCCTCCAACCTGGAATGGTCATTTCCAGTCACATTCCTGATTTATCAGCTTGGGTTCTGGGATGGATATGGATAGGCCGCCTTCCATCCATCCACCTCCTGGGGCCACAGGGGTCAAGCAGGAGGTCCCGGGGCTCTTGCCCCATTACCTTACAAGGGACTTGGGACGTCGGGCCGATGCTTTGGCCACTCGCTTCCTCAACTTTCTGTGAGGATAAGACAACAGCAGGATCAGGATCAGTCTCAAGCCAAGTGGGAAAGACTGTTGCAGCTGGAACAAGGGCAAGATTTCCCCCAGCAGTTGAAGGGTTCCTAGTGGGAGAATGTTCTAACAGCAGACAGTTCTAAGGCTCTACCCTTCATAGCTGTCTAGTCTCAAAAGCACTTCACCAGTTGTGTGTGCAGTAGTGAAGGACATGGACGTAGGACCCTCAGAAACTAGGCTAACGCAGATGGAGAATAAAGACCCCTTGGTCCATAATAGAGCTTACCTAAAGCTGAGGGGAGGATTGGGAGAAGTGTAAGTAGAAGGGTGTTAGGACTGTTAGAACCACCAGCCTGACCAGCCTAGGAGAGAGAACTATCCTGGTGTGGCCTTGAGATACTGTCTTCTTTCCTTTGATGCTCTGGCTTCTGGCATTGTCAGGCCTAGGACCAAGGATCTAGGCTGAATAACAAGGATATTTACTTGGGATGACTGGGGAGCATAGGCCAGGCTGACTAGGATGAGAACACCCTTTCTGCCAAGTTTAGTCCCGCATGCTGTGGTCATTCACAAACTGAGCTCATCTCCCAAACTTACTCTAGGGGAATAAGTTCTAAAAATAAATTCTAAAACCTTATTTCTTTTTAATTGGCCTAAATATTTGAGCTTAACTTTGACTTCTCTCTCTCCTGTCTGACTACATATAGATGAATGCAGGTCTTCTCTGTTCATATAAATGTTTGGAATTCCCTGTTATTGTCTTGGTTATCCTTCCTTTGAACAAGTTTCTACTCTGCCATTTCTCTTGAGGAATCACATTTGGATGTAATACACTGTATACAGATACACTGGGAATTTACTCTATAGACTCTAAACAGGGCTGATACTGTTTGGCTTCTCCTGCCCTGGCTTCTTCCTCAGAATGCATTTAGTTGGTCTTTTTGCCGAAACATCCAGTATGTCCAGCCTTCCCAGCAAAGAGTCTACAGTAACTCTCGTTTCCTTCCCTAAGGCATTACTAAGAGTTTAAAACTTTTCATCTTGTAAATACAGTGTGAAACTTTTCCTTCACATGTATTTTTCTCAAACATTTATACAATGGACAGACGTGGCACCTTCTTTCAACAGTAACCCGAGACTTCACCTTGATATCCAATACAGTAGTAGTACTCAGAAAAATGCAGTATTTTCATGAATTTTGAAGTCTCTTTCTGAAGTTTGCCTTCTTGACGTTCCTACTTAGATATCTTAAATGTAATATAGGTCCAAAACCCCAAATCCTAGTTTTCTCAGCAAAATCTACTCCAGAAACCTAAGAGTCAACAATGACCCTTCTTTCTTCTTTGGTTCCCAAAGTCATCCTTAACCAAATCTTGTTAGTGTTACTTCCTAAGTATCTCTTTAGTCCCTCTATTATGGCCTTTTTCCAAAGCATTGTTAGAATGCAGTCAGAATGACCTTTGGGAGCCACAAAACAGATCATGTCCTCTCACAGTCCTCCTTGTTAAAACAATTCAGTAGTTGCCCACTACTTTTATCATAAAGACCTACATCATAGGGTCTCCCTGGTGGTGCAAGGGGTTAGGTCTCAGCACTATGAAGCTATCCCCAGCCACTGCAGTACGAGTTCGATCCCCGGCCAGGAAGCTGATCCACATGGCACAGCAGACCTCTCTTGTCTCGCCTGCTGCTCCCCTCAGCTGTGTATTTCAGTAGATCCACATATTCTGCTTCCCACCCTGTCTCTAGTGAATCCTCTCACCATCCTCACCCCTCTGGCCTGTACCCCAGCTCTGTATGCATAAATAAATAAATATTTTTTTTTAAAGACCTACATCATAAAGACCTGCATCTCTAACATAGCCAGTAGGTCTTCTACAACCTGGTGCCTGACCTCTCTTGTCACCTCTGTATTCTCAGCACCTTGCTCAGTGCTTGGCAAGTGGCAGGAGTTCAATAAATATCTGTCAAACTGAAATGAACTAAGTGGCTTCTTAAACAGCACTTAAGCTCTTAGAACTTCATTTTCTTTGCCTGCAAAAGAACAGTAAAGTAAATGGGTCGATTATCTGTACATCCCATTCCTCTTCTATATTCTACAATTTTAACATGTTCTGGGGCAGAACCAAACCAAATTTTAAAAGACAAATACATCACATTCTGACTTTCTTATTCCCTAAATCTTATTTCCTCTAAAAGCTAGCTGAAAGCTTAGAAAAGCAGATTTGTTTCTAACTATAAGGCAGGAGAGGTCTGCCACACCATGTGGGAATCTCCCCTGCTGGGCGTCGAACTCACATCATCGCTGCCCTCAGCTCCACAGTGCAGCGCTTAACTGCTGCACCACCAGGGAAGCCCTCTTGTCTATTCTTTATATTTTCTGTGAGAATGCTCCTGTCTGACTTGACCTGTTAAAGAT
Organism: Scalopus aquaticus; assembly: GCA_004024925.1. Taxonomy (NCBI): domain Eukaryota; kingdom Metazoa; phylum Chordata; class Mammalia; order Eulipotyphla; family Talpidae; genus Scalopus; species Scalopus aquaticus. Next base: position 103,091 of record PVIJ01002925.1, read on the forward strand.
CTGTAACATACCCCCACTGAACCTTCCAAGACTTCTGTAATCTCTTTTCCCACTATAAATGACATCTGTAGTTAATACAGCTCCGACTCCAGCTTTCATATCCCAGACTCAGTAAGAGATTCTAATAGGTACACAAATATTCCTGATTTATGAAAATTACATCAGGTTGTGAATTCCTAGAGGCAGTTTCTAGGTCTCAAACCTAAGAATGGCCCACTTCTAAGCCAGTTCATATTAACTTGAAGCCCAGAGATGCTGATGTCACCCTTCTTCTCTTGAGCAGCTTGCGAATCACTCTAGGTATCTCCTATTTTCTATCAATACTCAACCTGTCATCCTACGTCTGGCCATATTTTATCATTGTCCCATATGAATTTTCTATTTTTAATATCTTTTTCATGAGATAACGGTCAAATTCCCCAATCTGGCATTAAAAGTGTTCCATTTTCTAACTGGCCTTTTATCCATTCAGATCTTTTGTCAACTCTTTTTCAGTATAAACCTCCTCTTCCAAATATGTCCTGTTCATCTCTGTCATGGTCCGCAATGATGCACCAGTTGCTAAATCCAGTGTTGGCCTTGTGTTTTAGATCCACTAGCAGCCCTCTGTTGGTGACTCTTCTCCTTGAAGCACTTTACTTGGCTTCCAGACCACGGACATTCTCCTGGCTTTCTTCCTATCTGACATTACTGTTTGCATTTGGCTTTATCTTTCTAATCTCATAATGTTTAAACTTCCCAAGGTTCAGTCCCTAGACCTATTTTTAAAAAATTTACACTCATTCCCTTAGTGATGCCCCATTTTGAGACTTTAAATATTTACATTCAGCTGAACCCTTGAGTTAGATACCTGACTGCCTTCTTGTTATATATACAGTATGTCTTTAAAAACCACAAATTTAACATATTCAAAGATAAGTTCAAAGTATACACACACCATCATCCCCACACAAAACGTGCTTCACCCACTGTCTTCCTTATCAAATAAAGCAGACCCTGACCTGGCTCAAAGAAAAGACCTTGGAATGATCCTTTACTTCCTTCATGCCACATTGACTCTAAGCAAATCTAGTCAAACTCTACTTTTTACATATGCAGAATTTGATCATTTTTCACTACTTTCACTGATCACCATCACCTTTCACTTTCTATACTTGGCTTTCAGGAAACAATGATCTTCTAGTTAATCTTCCTGCCTCCTTTTCTAAAAAATTTTTAAAAAGTGTTTATCAAGGTAATATGGTTTATAACGCTCCATATGTTTTAGTGGTATAGGTTCATAGGTGTGAATCTCCACGCAAAAGTATTTTATCACCCCTCCCTGCTTCCTTGATTCTACTGCCCCCCCCATAGTCTAGTTTTAACAAAGTTATAATTTAAAAATTGAGGTCATTATGTCATACCACTGCTCAAAAACCTTATATCACACAGAGTAAAAACCAAAGTCTTCCCAATAGGCCTATATGTTCTTGCTTCTCATCCTTTCCTTATCTCCTACTATATCACATCTTTTTTAAAAAGATTTATTTATTTATGCATACAAGCTGGGGTGTAGGCCAGAGGTGCGGGGTGGTGAGAGGATTCACCAGAGACAGAGTGGGGAGCAGAACAGGCAGATCGACTGAAGTATACTGCTGAGGGGAACAGCAGGCGAGACAGGAAAGGTCTGCTGCGTCATGTGGGAAGCTCCCTGGCTGGGTATTGAACTGTGCTGCAATGGCTCTGGATAGCTTCACAGTGCTGCGCTTAACCTGTTGTGCCACCAGGGATGCCCCATATATCACATCTTTTATCATTTTTTCCCTTGTTCACTCAGTTCCAACCCCAGTGGCCTCCTAGACCATTCCAAGATGCCTTCTCCTCTTCCCTGCCCACCCCCACAATCTTTTCAGTTATGATCCCTCTTGCTGGAAATGCTCCTCTAGATTTCTGCATAGTTGTGCACTCACTTCCTTTAAGTCTCTTTTCAAATGATACCTTCTCGGGCCTCCCTGGTGGCACAAGGGGTTAAGTCTCAGCCTGTGAGGCTATCTGCAGCCACTGCAGCATGAGTTCGATCCCCGGTCAGGAAGATTCCCACATGGCGCAGCAGACCTCTCCTGCCTTGCCCGCTGCTCTCCTCAGCAGTGTACTTCAGTCAATTTGCCTGTTCTGCTCCCACTTTGTCTCTGGTGAATCCTCTCACCACCCTGCCCTCTTGCCTATACCCCAGTTCTTGTATGCATAAATAAATAAATCTTTTTAAAAAATGATACCTTCTCAAAGAGGCCTTCTCTAGCCACTCTCTTTAAAACTGCAATCCCACTTCTTAGCCTCTTCTCTGCTTTATTTTTATTCATTTCACTTTTTTTTGCCATTCTTATATTTTATAATTTTACTTATTTTCTAATTCCTCCCTAGCCCATGGGATCAAGGGTTTTTGTCTGTTTTGTTCGCTGTTGGATCCCTAGTGTCTACAACTGTCCCTGGTACATGGTAGGCACTGAATAATGAATATTGTGTGAATCTTTACATCTCTGTTCATGCTATCATCTTCACTTGGAATGCCTGCTATTTAAACCTACTAATCTTTCAGAATCTGGTGTTTGTATTAGGAAAGGCAAAGAACAAGCACAGAGAAAGAAATATAGCCTCTAAGATAGAAAACAGTAAAGAAGCACAGCATATAGCTATTTTAAAATATTCCAAGTCTGTAGAGCAGATAAAGTCTTGGGGCTCAGAGAATTCTCAGATGTGTTTCAGAGCCAAGGCAAGGGAAATGTGAGCAAGTATGGAAAAGATTGTAGATTAGATAATGTACTGAATTTCAAAAAGAAAAAACCCTCAATGTACAGATAATTAATATTCTAGAATAAGTGATTAAATAGAAAGTTTGTGAACATTTAGAGGGAAAAAGGTAACCTTTAGAGAACTAAAAGGATATTAAAAAAATAAAGGATATCAGTAAACACTAGCTCAGTCAAAACATGATGATTTCCTTTTTGGATAAGATTGGCAGCCTGCAGAACAGCAGAGAACACAGTATATCTGAATTTTAGCAAAGACTAAGAAAATCTACCATTTTTAAATAGATTAAGGTGGTGAAATATAGCTACATCATTATAGTGTCCAGTTTGTTCCCTATTGATTGGAAAAAACACTTCACAACAAACGATTAAAGGCTTCATGTAAGAGGAAATTTTCCCAAGAAGAGTAAAGACTTTGGCTTTAAAACATTTCAACAATTTTATCAGTCACTCTGATGAACCCAGAAGGCATAACTATCATGTCTATTGAGCAGAGGAAGCAGGGAGGGACCACAGATAGAAATGTTAAGATTCAAGACATCATTAGCTCACCATGACTTCTTAGTGACGTACCAAAACTAATTTAACAGGGTATACTTGACATAGATCTAGGTTCAAACAGGCCCCTCTAGTAGTATCAAGGATAATGGAAGACCTGAGTTGGTTTCAGGTTATTACAAATTCAGCGTAAGTAGTGTGACGCTGCCTCAACAAAAAGATGATGCAAAATCTAGGCATGCTAATTTAGTCACCGTCAATCATTTCTACTATAGTCTGTCCAGATCCCAACATATCTGAAGTAGTGTTATCAGTGGAAGGTCGCCTAGATAACAAGTGGTTTTTTGGCAAAACTGATCTGAGGAAGAGCTAAAGAAAATCAGCATTTTTAGTCTGCAAATAGACTTAAAAGGGGCTGTAAAGATTTCTAAGTATTTCCAAGGCTCCCAACGTCTGTTTCTCAAAATGATCAAATCGGAAATTCCAGGGAAGCCAGATACTGTAAACGCAGAGCCGTTTCGCTCACCAGTGGGATTCGTTATTATGGAAGCCGGCACCTAGGCCCGTGCTTCCGGGCAGGTGGCGAGGGCCTGCGCCTCTGCCCGAGGATCTTCGGAAATCTCGCCTAGGAGTCCCGAGAATTGTGCGCTGACAGCCGCGCCTCCAGGGCTGCCCGGACCGGGGGCGGGGCTGCCCTCCCCGCGCCGGACACACCCAGGCGCCGCCTCCACTGCCCCCAAGAGCTTGCGCCGCCCGGGTCGCGCCGGCGCCGTAGCCGCCGCCGCTCGCCTGACCGCTGGCCGCGGGGCGTGGCTTCGCGGGGCCCGGCGGGAGCCCAGGGCGGGAGAATCTGCCTGCCGACCGAAGGCGTCACCCACACCGAGCGCGACCCTCCGACACCCGCTCTTCGCCCGCCGCACTCCAAAGAGCTGGCGTCTCATCGGTCCCCCCGCAGGCCCACCCATGGGGCGCCCTGCATGGTCCTACGAGATTTCTCAGCTCCATTTCCTCAGTGGCCTCCATATTTTGCCACTGTTCCAGGGCCTTATTAATGTTAAGATGCAAGATAGCATTAGCTCACCATGACTTCTTAGTGACGTACCAAAACTAATTTAACAGGGTATACTTGACATAGATCTAGGTTCAAACAGGTCACTCTAGTAATATTAAGGATAATGGAAGACCTGAGTTGGTTTCAGGTGATTACAAATTCAGTGTGCCCCGGACCCCCTCAGAGGGTCTCGCCACACCATTCAGTAACGAGCAGCCCCCAGCCCCAGTCTGCTTCATTCAGCGCCCAAATCCCTTCACCTGTAGAAGGCCGTGTTGACCCTCTTCTCTCCCGGGAAGCCCAGCATCCCGCAGACCACGTGGCTGTTGTGGGCGCTCCAGCCTTTGTCACACACTTGGGACCAGCCGTCGGGAAGTCTGACTTCAACGAGTCCCTCAGTCACGGGCAGGGGTCGCCTGCCCTGCCCAACAGCAGGTCGAAGTCGCACCTCCTCCACTTGCAGGTGATGCTCTACCTGGGGGTGGGACCACAACGGAGGAAGGAATCCCAGTAGCACCTTTCATGTCTTTGCCACCTTAAGGAACCCTGATTGTGTTCGCTGTAAACCCAGTAGCCAATTGGGCCTGAGCCGGCTAAGAGATGAGTGCCTGTGCTCAGTGGTGTATGGTGTATGGCAGGGGGTGTGGGCTCTCCCGCTGCCAGGAGAGCCAAGGCCACGTGTGCTCTGAGAAATGATCAAGGGTGCTGAGGAAGCTGAGGGAGAAGCAAGCAACTCTGCCTGGAGTATATAGGAGCACTACATAGAAGAAGTGGTATTGAAGGAGGGGAAAGAAGGGAGATATTTCAGCAGAGCAGGTGAGGTAAGAGAGAGAGCACAGGATGCCCTGGGAAGCGTTTAATGCCAGGTTTAATAGATTGAATGCTAGTGATAGAACAAACCGGGACTTTACATCATATGGCCCCTCTCCCCAGGCTCCCATCAATCCTGATTATCCCATGGGACATATGACCCCCTTCCTTCTAGTGTCTCTTACTACATATAACCCCCCCCACAGCCTTCTCTGGTCATCCTGGGTGACTCTGTGTTTGTGCACTGCTGACCTCGATGACATTGGAGTCCGAGAAGCCAGGGAGGCGCTGGTTCTTGCAGATGACTCCAGCATCCTCATCATGGGTACAGTCACTGTTCCCCCAGCCCCGGGAGGCACATTCAGTTACACTCTGCTCAGTCCCACTGCAGCTCAGGTTGTCCAGCCAGATGCGGCCTGTGGAGGTGGGAGATGAGACTTGGGAAAGTAGGCTGAGGGAATGATGGGAATGTTGGGGAGAGTGAGCAGGGATGCCTCACATCTGGCCATAATGATCTAATTTTTCTGGTAAGATAATGGGTGGGAAAGGGAATAGGAAGTGGGGCACAGGATGGATGGAGGTTGGTGGTTGTCTGGGAATGCTCAAGAATTTGGTAGGGTGCATAAAAAACGAAGAGTCAATACTGATCAGTCTTAACCCACTCCATGATAGCTATGCTTCATCAAGAACCTGTTGTGTGTTAGGCCTACATATGTGATCATTCTTGATTAGAGCGGAGCTGCTAGAAGATATTATCACTATTTCATATAAAGAAGTTGGGGTTCAGAGACATCAAGTAACTTACCTAAGAACACACAGCCCATACATGGAGCTTTAGGGGTTTGAGCCACTTGTGAGACTTAGAAATCGAAGATCCTTTCACCTCAGTCTCACATTCTCCTGTGTGTCTACCCGCTCTGTGAATCCTCTCACCCCTCACCTGTTATCTACACCCCAGTTCTTCTATGTAAAAAAAATAATAAACCCCAACATCTTCAGTCTTTCATGTCTGGATATTTCTCCTCTGAAAATATTTCCACTTTCATAGGCAAAAATGTGGCATGTACAAGTGACATTTTATTCCAGAAGGGCCTAGCCAATGGGAATTGAGGGATCAGCTGCAGACTATACCAGCTATTGTCTATCAATCCCACTGTGGGATCTCATAGTGCAAGGATCCCCCAGTTTGAGAATTGCTCCTAAACCCCACTGGAATCCACATTTATATTTGTCCTAGACTTTGTACTTGCCTCCAGTCAGTTCCAGTTTGTTGCTTTTGTTTCTGGCCTATAACATGATTTTGTCAGCTGCAGTACCTGAGATCCCTTCTGGCTTCAGGACATACAGAAATCACGTACCTGCTCTCAGCTCCCATGAAAGCAGCTATATTCAAATGGTACAGGGCTCAACTGTATCAGGGGTGTCCTTGCACATGGCTTTGTGGAATCATATTTTTGTATCAGAAAGCAAATTAGAAGTCATACAATCATTTTGCACATGGGGCATCTGAGATTCAGAGAAGACACTGAACAGCCTAAGGTCACACAGTTCTGAAGAGACTATATTGATTAGTTTGTCGCCTATGAGTTGGTGTCCTGTGTCCCTATGGCTGTGCCATCCTGATTTCCCTCTTTCTGAACATAGGCAATACTGAGGCTGTGTCTGGAGTACTGCTCACCTGTTCCAGCGCCGTACTTGGCACTGTGGGTCCAGCCTGTTGCCTCCGTAAAGCCCAGTTCCCGACAGAGGACATGGGCAGCCTGAAGCGTGAAGTCATCATCACATATTGTGCCCCATTCACCAGCTCGTTGTATTTCCACTCGGCCCTCAAAGGGCTTTCTGGGGAAGCCAGCCAGCCTGAACCGCAGTCCCTGGCTCCCAGTCCTCTTCTCTGGGGCTGTGGATGGGGCTGGAGAGCCCAGACACGAGCAGCACAGCAGGCACAGCAACAGCCCCAATGGGCTCCACTGCCAGGGACTGACAGGTCGCATGGCAGGGAAGGCCTGCCAGAGAGAGTGTGTGAGAGAAACTTAGACTGGGCCAGGCGCAACTCAGAGCTCATGAGAGGAAAAATGACAGTAAGACCAGAACAGACAGTGCAAGAGACCCATCCTGGAACTAAGAGACAGCGAGGGAGAAACACACTAAATTAAGAGCAGAAATATAGAGTCAAAGAAGTACATACTGAGAGACCCAAAGTTGGGAGAGGATTGGGGAGGGGAGAAGGGAAAAGAAGGGGAGGGGAGGGAAGGAGATGGGTAGAGAGAAGAGAAGAGATGGACTAATTCCCCCTTTTGTAGAAGATGAAACCATTAGTTGTTCATAAGGTTTTTCTTAGTTTTGTGATCATAATCTCCATCACCCCTACTCACCAGTCTGAGACCCAGAGATCAAAAGACAGTTATTAGAGACCAAGAATCAAAGAATGGTTGGGATAAATAGTTAAGAGACTGAGCAAGAGACACTTACAGGGAAAGACCCAGACAGACAGGATGTGAGAGGAAGGAAAACGGGGGGAAGGAAAGAGAGCCAAACAGAAAGATAGCACAGAGAAATACAATGTTCAAGATGGATAGAAGGTGAGGGAAAGAACCAGATGCACAAAATTGAGGAATAATGGAGAAAGACAAAATAGGCGAGGAAGAGTGGGATGGACAGAAGCCAAGGAATGGAGTGTGTGTGGGGGGAACCCAGATGACCCTATTCAGTCAGTCAGATAGAAGATCACTACTGACTGTAGAGAGGGGCCTAGGAGATCCTCCAATCTCAGGTCACCTTAATGAGAGCCAAGCCTATCTGTGTCCTATCTGGGCAGATTCTGAGGCAGAGAGGGCAGAGACCAGACTGCAAGGAGAAAGGGCGCACACCCTAGCCAGCACTAAGGCTGTCACATGCTTACAGGGTCAAGGGGCCCAGGCCTCAGGCTGGGGTGGTGGTAGTGGGGGGAAGTGGGGTTGTCCAAGCCTCCTGCCAGCATCTCCATTGCTGTCATGGGGCAATGGGAAGGGAGGCCAGGCTGCCTGTTGGCCCCTCAGACAAGGCCTTCCCACTGTCTGGGACTGGGAACATCCCCTCTACAACGAGGGACTCCCCCGCCCCCCCCCCCATCATGCTTCCCTCACGTTTGATAAACAACCTAACAGAAAAAGTTTGTTCTGAGACAGTTAGGCGTGGGGGCCCAAGGGTGGGGCCTCACTGAGGGCCCCCAGGCTTTGGGCATTCCCCGCTGCCATGTTTGGAACACTCTGCCATCCCCTCTCCCACAAATATCTGGCTCCTCTCTCCACGCTTTTAATATCTCGCTCTTCTTTGACAATAATAAAACCGCAGTTGGTAGGCTTCCCCTCCACTCCCTCTCACATCACCCCTTTTCCCTGGTCCCTCCACCATCCTCTACATCCGCAATTTCCCTTCCCGCCGCTGCCGGCAGCTGTGACTCTCCCTACCTTTGGCTGAGCGATGCCCTAAAGGCTGGGAGAAAAGTCTTGGTCTTGGAGAACAGTCTTAGGACTTCCAAAAAAAAAAGTGCTCGGCCAGGGGAGACTGGAGCCCCCTCCCTCCCCCCTCTCTGTTCGTCCCTCCCACGTCCCCTTGAGCCCTCCCACATTCCGCCTTCTTGGATTCTATCCTGGCCAGTTCCCTCCTCTTCTCTTGGTCCTCCCCTCCCCCGTGGAGCTGGCCACAGCAGCTCCCTCCCCGCCACCCCCCGCCCCTATGCCAGCCCCGCTCAATGAAGCTTTCTTTCCCCGCGGATGGGAGACCGCGCAGCTGTGGCCAGGGAGCTGGGCCCGCAAAAAGCCCTGGCCGACGACCGGCCCAGGCGGAGGCCCCCGTGGCGGCAGGAGGCCGCGGCTCAGCTCCGGGCTCCGGGAAGCCTTCCAGTCCCCAGCCCCCAGCCCTTCCCCCACGTCCCCGGCAAGGTTGAGAGTAAACAGCCCGCAGGGCTGAGGGCGGGCCCAGTCTGGGGAACTGAGGCCTTGAGAGCCTACGTGGCCCCTCTGGAGCCCCAGCATGCCCGTCGGCATTTTCGAGGTGATGTCACGGCCTGCACTCTGATGTCACGTCGGGTATATGACATCGCACGCAGCCATCAAGCTCAGGAGCCTGAGCCCTGTGGCCGAAACCACGAGGTTTCTCTCGGTAGTTCGACTTGTGCGCGTCTCCGGATGTGGGTAGAGGTCTTAAGGTGATCTAGGGACCCCTTTCCCTTCCTTCTCGCTCCTCTCCCTCCCCCTTTTCGGCGCGCAGGAGGAGGGGCGGGAACGCCTCCGGTGGGCCGGGCCCCGCCTCCATCCCGTCCGGCCAGGAAGCGCTGAAGGAACCGCCGGGGGCCATGGACGGGGCGGTGATGGAGGGGCCTCTCTTTATGCAGAGTCAGCGTTTCGGTACCAAGGTAGTAGGGGACATGGGTTGCCGAACACCACCAGGTATAGGGTGGGCGATAGAACCCCGAAAGAGGGAGGGGGTGGGCAGCGGGTTGGAGCGCGGCGCCTGAAGCGGGAGAACTCCGTGACGTTCCAGCGAAATTGCTTCGCACGCTCCAGGGAGGGTACGCCCTCTCTGGTCCAGGGGAGTCGGCCCCGTCGGGAAGTCTTAGACGCGAAATCCGCTCGCGTCCTCCTTCCCTGTCCGGGACCAGGCCGCCGGTGCTTGCCCACTCCCTCTGCAGCTCGCTCTCTCTCCCCAGAGATGGAGGAAGACCTGGGCGGTGCTCTACCCCGCCAGCCCGCACGGCGTGGCGCGACTCGAATTCTTTGACCACAAGGGGTCGAGCTCTGGAGCTGGCCGAGGGGGCTCACGCCGTCTGGACTGCAAGGTGATCCGACTGGCCGAGTGTGTGAGCGTGGCCCCGGTCTCTGTAGAGAGCCCCCCCGAGCCCGGCGCCGCAGCTTTTCGCCTGGACACCGCGCAGCGCTCGCACCTGCTGGCGGCGGACGCACCGTCCAGCGCTGCCTGGGTGCAGACTTTGTGCCGAAATGCCTTTCCGGTGAGGGGCCCGAAGCTGCGGGCTAGGGATTGGGAAGAGCCGCACTGGGCCCAAGAGGCGACTCGGAGTGGGGGCAGTTACCGCGGTAGAGGAACTGGACTGACTCAGGTCCTGGGAACCGCGTTGAGGGAATTACAGGGTCTGTGATACTTTCTCTTTACCTCAGAAAGGCAGCTGGGCTCTGGCGCCTGCCGACAACCCTCCCAAGCGTTCTGCCCTGGAGATGCTGGAGAACTCTCTGTATAGCGCCGCTTGGGAAGGTAGACCTCTGAGAAGCCCCAAAAGGGATGGGGTGGGAAGGAAGGGTGTCCTTGGGAAGGGGTGACTTGAGGATCCAGGGACCCATGGGGATGTAGGAAGCTCCTGAGGGCTGGCTTCCAAGTGAGTGCTTGAACAGTCTGCCTCCTCAACCCTTCCCAGTCCTGTTCAGGTGCCAGACCAATTGTATATTCTTTCCAGGATCCCAGTTCTGGGTAACCGTGCAGAGAACTGAAGCCGCTGAGCGATGTAGCCTGCATGGCTCCTATGTACTGAGGGTGGAGGCTGAGAAACTGACCCTCCTGGCTGTGGGTGCCCAGAGTCAGATACTGGAGCCCCTCCTCTCCTGGCCCTACACTCTGTTGCGTCGTTATGGCCGAGACAAGGTGTGATGGGGGAAGGGGTCTGTCAGGGAGGGCTGGCTTTTTGGGCCCAGCAGCTGTGAGGGGTTGGGCCAGGCCTGGAAGGTAGGGAAGCTCTGTCCTCTGGATAACCCTTCCTTGCTTCCTCATGACCCACCTTCTTCCCCAGGTAGTCTCCTCTTTGTAGATCACTTAACTAGTTCAGGCCCTGTGATTCATTTTTTGTGATGGCTCCGGGTAATGTGTTTTTCTCCACACCCTCTACAGGTCATGTTCTCTTTTGAGGCTGGCCGCCGCTGCCCCTCCGGCCCTGGGACCTTCACCTTCCAGACTGCTCAGGGAAATGACATCTTTCAGGCAGTTGAGACTGCTATCCACCGGCAGAAGGCCCAAGGAAAACCTGGTCAGGGGCAGGATATTCTCAGAGCTGATTCCCATGGAGAAGTGGCAGAGGGGAAGTTGGCTTCCCCTGCTGGCCCCCAGGAACTCTGGAGCAGCCCTCCAGCCCTGTATGCAGAACCTTTAGACTCCCTTCGCATTCCTCCAGGCCCTTCCCGGGACTCCTTATACGCAGACCCCCTGGACAGCACTTCTGCTCATGCTGGAGAGGGGGTACAGAAGCCTCTCTACTGGGACATGTATGATCACGTGCAGCAGCAGTTGCTGAAGACCAAGCTGAAGGACCACAAAGAGGATCCCATCTATGATGAACCTGAGGGCCAGGCCCCAGTCACTCTGCGGGGCCTCTATGATCTGCCTCAGGAGCCCAAGGATGCTTGGTGGTGCCAGGCTCGAGTGAAGGAGGAAGGCTATGAGCTCCCCTACAACCCTGCCACGGATGATTACGCTGTGCCACCCACTCGGAACACAAAGCCACTCCCAGCTCCCAAGCCCCAGGGTCTGGTCTTCTCTGAACGCAGCACTACAGTGGGCACTGGCAACAAAGGCAGTGGTTCAGACACTGCCCTGTACAGCAAGGTCCAGAAGAGTGGGGCTTCAGGAAGTTGGGGCTGTGGGCTCACTAGAGCAGGGACTGACAGGATTGGGGTCAAATCAGAGGGTTCCACATGAGAAGCAGGGCAAAACTGGGGACACTGAAAGTAGGACCATGGGGAGGTGACACTGGGGCTCAAAGAGATCTTAGCACCAGTGGGAACCAGAGGGCTTGAAGGGGCCTGTGTCAGGCCAGGGAACCAGAGGGATCAGGGGTGTCAAGGGAAGGATGAGCCAGAAGTTCTGGAAGTGGGACAGACACAGGGGCTGAGGGATGGAATGGTACGGAGGACAGCACCCCCCCCCCCTTTTCAAGGAATGGAGAACTGTTGGAGCAGGTCCATGGAAATGGGTGCTTGGCCAGATTAAGTATGTTAGAGGAGCCTGTCTGGAGTTTATAGGAGGATGCTGGACTGTGCCTAGATCCTTAACCCTGCCTTGTTCTTTGTCAGAGATCCATTATAGTTTTTGAAAAATCCTCATTAAAGTCAGTTTGGGTTTCAGAGGTCTATGTGTATGAATAGTCACAGAGGGGACACAGTGGCAGCGTGTGCTGGGTGGGTGTGGAGGGGATCAAGAGGAATGTGTCGGGGCCTCAGGAGGGAGGGAAGGACACCAGGGAGGGGAGGGGAGTAGAATGGTCATTCAGAGCCTGGGTTGTCCAGTCAGGCCCACCTGGGCTTGACCCTATCTCCGCGACCCTGGGATAGTTATGCAATAATTCAGTTCCTCCTGCCCCTCTATAAAATGGGAGAACTTAATTAACCAGCTCTACCTCATAGGGTTGTTGAATGAAAGGAGTTAAATTTCTCAAGTATTTAATGCAACTTGAAGCACAGATTAAGTGTTTTGTAAGTGGTAGTTATTCTGTGGATGGAGAGGGACTAGGGAGGGAATAGGTCTTTTCCAACCACCCTTTCCCTTGTTCTTAGCTATATGACATCCCCACCCCCCATCTGCATGCCCCAAATGTCCCAGGTAGGTACTAAGCACTGACCAGTCTTCTGTTTGGAGTTTGAAGGGAATTACAGTGTGTTATACAGGTTTAGTGAGAAGGGTAGGGCTTTGGAATGAAGCTTGGATTTCAGTCCTGTTTTTCATGAGTTCTGAAAACATCCTTATCTCCTGAGGCCCAGTATACCAAAGGTGACCTGACATCTGCCTGTTTACACAGAGCTACAAGGGGAAAATCAGTGCTGGGAAAGTGCTTAACAATGATGGAGGCTTACGGGGTATTTAATATTCATCTGTGTTAACAGTATCAAATGATTTAAAAAGAAAACTAAGAATACCTGCTTGGAGAAGGTTCAGGTATGTCTCTTCCAGGTGTGAGGAATGGGGTGGAGGCAGTACTGAGGACAGAGGAAGGGAAGGCTGTTTCCCAGTCACCTGGGGCTCACAGAGGCTGAATGGAAGGGAAGTCTGACCACAGAAAGCCATTGTGTGCGCCTCAGCGTGGATATGGTTGAGCAGGGCAGCAGGATTCGGGTGCTGGTGAAGTAGGGCCTTGAGAGATCCTACTCCTGATCCTCCTCCTCCTCTCCCTCCTCCCCCCCTTCCTCCTCTTCTGACAGCTCGAATAAGGTTTCTGTGGAAATTTTGCTGGCAGCTGGCCTCTTGGGGGCTCTGCCAGTGGCGACAGTGATAGGCAGAGGGGCCACTGTGGCTCGAACTCGGTTCATCAGCAACTGCCCAGCCTGCAATGAAAGCAAACAAAGCCTCTGAAAACCAGAGTTCCTGATCTCCGACCCTGTTCCCTGCTTGGAAACTCCTTCCCTAGGCCTGTCCCTGCGGTGACTGACAGCCTCAGGGCCCAGGGTGGTGAGGGTGGAGTCCCCTGGGCCCCAGCCTCCACAGTGCTAAATGTCTCTCCTCTGTTAGCTTGCCCACCAGCTAACAACATGTCATGGGCTCTGCTCCACAAGTCTGGTCGCTGCTCCAATCTCTAGATTGACTGTGGTTGGGAAACATCATTCTCTTGTAACTTCAGCTAAGACAAAGTGGGAGTTTTCCAAAGGTTCCCTGACTGAGAAACTAGGAAAGGATTAATAAGGGCAAAAGGAAGCCCAAATATTTTAGAATAGGGATTGCAGAAAAATAACCCCACCCTTAGTTACTCTTCTCGCTCCAACCCTTGTCTCCAAGCTACTTACCTTGGTCAGCCTCTCTTACCTTGCAGGGATGCTGTGAGGATTAAATGAGAAAAACATGTGTGAAAGTACTGTCACAAAACCAGACAAATGACAGGTGCTCAGCAAATGTTAATTTTCCTTCCCTGGGGCCTTTTTTTTTTTAACTTCCCTTTAGCCTTTTCTTTCAAAGAGAGAGCTGTGTTTCAGTTTCAGTGCAGCAAGTTTGCTTAGTGGGACAATGGTCTATTAAATGACTAACAAGGTATCATAAACACTACAATTAAGATACCTAAACATTATCATACATAAATGCTCAAGCAGAAAAGCCCTATCAGATAGGAGTGAATTTCCTTTGTCTAGGCCAAGGTCTGCTCTTTTTCTTCCCAGCTGGCCTGTTGGCCTTCCTCCCTCCACTTGGGGGGATCCGTCAGAAGGCTACTCCCTTGGATGAGGGGAGAGTTGAGGGGAGGAGAGGAAGGCTTTCTGGGATCTAAGCATAAAGGGGAGGGAGGGAAGTAAGGAAGGGCAGGTAAGGAAGGTGGGGGGGGCCGTACCTTTCTCAGAGCTTTGCTCTCCCAGCTTGCATGGAGCCGCCCTGGAGGCTTCACAAAGGTGCTGCTCAAGTGTGAATACAGGTGGCTCCAAACCTGCAGGGGATTGTAGGTGGGCTCTAGCTCCAGGCCATCCAGCAGGCTCTGAAGAAAAGAGGAGGAAACTAAGCCAAAGAACTCAGAACTCTGGGTTGCAGAACACAAGATGTTAGGCAGAGACCTGTGAGTGTGAAGCTGGAAGTAAGAGGCCCAGGGCTTCACTGGAAGGGGAAATAGATGTGTATCACACTGGGGGTTCTGGCCCCCAGTCTGAATGCTGGTGAGGTAAGCTTTGAAGCAGGAGCAACAAAGGTGGCTAGAGACACTGAACACTTTGACCCTCAGAGGTGTGTCACTAGGTTCTGAGAGGGACTAGAGGGCTAGTAGGGGTCCTGAGAGCGAGCATGGCATGTCTGCTAGCACTGTGGGGGAGGCCACGTCCATGGCTTGGGGGTGCTTGCAGTCTCTGAGTACACTGAGTCCTTAGCCTCTGAGGTGAGCCTAACCAGAGGACACGCGAGCACAGCATTCCTAAGCAGTCAGGTTTTCCGGCCACAACATCCTGTGCCAGGAACCATTGGCCCCAAAGTGAGACACTGAGAGAGCCATGGCCACTTGTGCCCACCGAGAGCACAATCCCAAGCTTGTCCTCTGCACATAAGCTAACCATCCTACAGCAGCATGGTTTCAACTCTCCTTGCCCAGAGCCTGCCTCCCACCCTCAGCCTGGGAGGCTGGCAGAGGAAATCCAGAATCCAGATCCAAGAAGAGAGGAGACAGAGGAAGAGAAAATGACCTTCAGAGCTGTTCCTTCCTTTGCATCTGAGTCTCATTCTGAACCCCTTCCTATTGTGAGCATCTCCATTGGCTGCCTTTTTCTTGATCAGCAGAAACATGCGCGCGCGCGCGCGCGCACACACACACACACAATGCAGAGAAAGACCCATGAGAATACACCATCACGCATATGTTTACTTCCTTCTGCCAGGTCTCAGTTCCTAGCCTTACTTTCTTCTATGACCTCTTGCTACACCCTTGGAACCACTCCCCCCCTCACCCCCCCAAGAGAATCCTGTCTATCCCTCACGGGCTTGCTCCTTTCCTTCAACCCTCTCTTGAACTCCATTCTCTTGTCTTCCCTCTATCTGCCCCATAAGATCTGGGCTCCACTTGCCTCCACAGTCTTAAGGCTGTCATCAGGCAGGTCCTCAGAGAGCAGAGGGAAGGGGCTGGGCAGCATCAGTTCCCTTGTGGCCACTGCCTTCACCAGCAGAGTGGGAGAGCGTGATGGTACTATCACATAGAAGGTACTGGCAGCCTCTCTCAGGCTGGGGTCCCTGCTCAGGGGCTCCCCTTTGGCCAACAGCAACCATTCTCTTTCCTGAAAGAAGGACACATAGAGATGCTGGTTTATCTTCAGTCTTTGGCATGTTTTGAAGATCAGTCCCAACCGAGGCTTCCCTGAGTTCCTCTGGGGGTTTTGGGGAGGGCCAACTTATTTCAGCCTGGCCCTGGGAGGTAAGGACTTACTGCCTGAACCATAGTGTCCCCAAGGAGCTGCTCTTTCTCCCTGTTGAGGGTGTGCACAAAAGGGGTTAACATGTAGAGACAAGTTAAGAGATGTCCTTGAACTCGAATAGGTGTTCACCCCAGAGGGGTGGGTATATAGAAATTCATGTCTGCTACCTCATGAATTAGTAAGAATCTTCTGTTGTACATAGAAAAATTATGACCTCTAGAATTTGAATCTACTGATTTTGAGACAAGATTCTGTTAGAGAACTGCTATGCAGACACGGGTGAGGTCTCTCAAAAGTAACTTGATGTGTGGAATATCAGAGAACTGGGAAGAAACTGAGTTGAAAGGATTTTACAGAATGTTTTAAAATGCCTGAACTAATATATAGAAAGAATGGCAGAAGGTTCTGGAAGGAAAAGAGGCAATTGCATCCTTACTAGAATTTGATAAAAATTTTTATCTGCAGTTTTCAGAAACATTCTGGGAAAGCAAGAGGTAGGGAAGTTGAACATTAAGGCCCCTATTTTGGACCCTGAATTTCTAACTTCTTCCTGGATAGTAGTTAATTGCAGCAGAGACTTGCAGTCCAGGACCACAATGAAACATGGATTGACCTGTTGGAACAGGTAGTTGTACCTGTGGTGGAAATGGTTAACTGCCGTAGCAGGTGTCTGAGGCTGAGAAAAAGCACTGGCATGGGGATGTCTTCTGGAATGCCCAAGAAGAGCTGCCTTTGGGGTCCTCAGGTGGAACAATGTTTAATGACTGTAGATCACTGCTCAGTACTTTAGATTATGCATTTGCTAATCTAAAGAATGGAGCATGAGTTAGATGAATTTACCAGAAAGCAGGTGAAAAGGTATCTACATTTATGTTGTGGTCAGGGACTTTGCTACAGAAGGTGCCAGGGAGCTTAGATTTTAGGAGGCAGAGACAGATTCTGTTTTGGACAGGTGTGGACAGGGGCAAAATTGAATAGCATGCTGTATTCCAAGGTAAGTCTGCCTAAAGTCATCCTTCCCTGCCTCTCCCCTGATTTCTAATTTCTAAGACTATGAAGAAATTGATATGGTAGCCACTGTTGGTCTTCTGATTGCCACTTCCCGTCCTCCTTCCTCTTTTCTCTATCTATTTTTCATTTTTTCAGTGACTAGTCTAGGGGATGATATGTGACCTAGATTTAAATAATGAGACATAAGCAGAAATTTCTGCCTGGGGCTCCTGTAAAAACTTTGTACTATTCTCGTACTGCTTCACACAATGGAAGCCAGGAGCAGCAGTACCTCCTAAACAGTAGTTTATACATTCTTTTCAAGATGGAACTTTCTTTAAAACTCATCATATGATAAGCCATAAAATAAGCCACAATAGATTTTAAAAGATTAAAATCATTACAACCACACTGGAATAAAATTAGAAATCAGTAACAAAAAGAATTTTGGGAAGTTGATAACTATGTGAAAGTTAAACATGCTCCTAAATAATAGATGAACCAAAGAAGAAATCAGGTGAAGCAGACATATCCCTAGAAACATACAAACTACTGTGACTGACTCAAGAAAAAGTAGAAAATTTGAATAATCTATGTGAGGAGGTCCCCAAGACCACTCTTGGGTCCATTCTTGTTATTCACTAAGGATTCACAAGACTCAGCATATAGTTGTATATGATTTATCATAGAAAAAGTATACACAGCAAAATAAACAAAGGGAAATGGCTCATGGGTTTAAGTTCAGAGGAAACCAGGCACAAATTTCCAAGAGTCTTCTACCTCTGGAGGAATGTACCTAATTTCTCCAGCACTGAATTGTGACAACACATGTAAAGTGTTGTCTACTAGGAAAAGTCATTAGAGACTCAATACTCAATATTTTTATTGGTGGCTGCTCATGAAGGCATCCTGCACCTAGCACCAAAGTTTTAGACTGTACTATATATGTATTTTATACACACACACACACACACAAACACACACACATAGAGTACAAACAGTTTAGACAAGTGGACCACTCTTATTATTTGGGGAATGGTGAAATCCAAGTTCCCAGATGGCAGCCAAGAGTCAACCTTATAAGCAGGACTTTCTAAGGGTAGGAGTTCAGGCTGGCTGTATTAACTTCTCTGTACAGTCTATACTAAGTAAAATATAGACTTAGTAATCAGAAAAATTCCCACAAAGAACAGCCAGGGCCCAGATGCCTACACTGGGGAATTCTACCAAATATTTAAAGAAGAAATAACATTAATCTTTCACAGTGGTTCCCCCAAATAGATAAATAGTTTCCAACTCATTCTATAAGGCAAAGATATCTGCTCTTGCCACCTATTCAACAATGTGCAGACAGTGTATTGAACACCAGAAGGCCGTTTCCGACACATTCTGAGTTTTGTCAGCCCCTTAGGATCCTGAGTGTGACTCTAGGGAGAGACCCTCATAAAGATTTTGGATGAACTTAGGGACTAATATTTTTAAAAAATTAGAAAAATATAGTAATGTGATATTGCTCATATCAGAGGGCTAAGGTGCAAATTAATACCACTTATCAGTGTTGTGAAGGTTAAGAGATATGTGGCAACAGGTACATAGGTGGGGAAGGATGAGTGGAGACAGAATGTGGCGGGGGCAGAAAAAGGTTCATAATGGGATATTCAAGCGGTATCTAGAAAAAAAATGACTAGATATTCATCAGGTGGACAGAGTCAAAAGGAAGGGAGCACTAAGAAAAAAGGCATGGTGGGGCCTCCCTGGTGGCTCAAGGGGTTAAGTCACAGCAGCTGTGGAGCTATCAGCAGCCACTATAGCACTAGTTCAATGATCCTTGACCAGGAAGCTGACCCAGATGGTGAGGCAGACCTCTCCTGTCTTCCCTGCTGTTCCCCTCAGCAGTGTATTTCAGTAGATCTGCCTGTTTTGCACCCCACTCTGTCGCTGGTGAATCCCTCTGGCCTACACCCCAGTTCCTGTATGCATAAATAAATAAATCCTTTTTTTTTTTAAAGGTGTGGGGGTGTGAAACAATTTAGTATACTTGGGGAACATTTAGTAGTTTATTAGTGTGGCTGGAGTGGAGGGTGGAAGGGTATGGCAAA
Source organism: Scalopus aquaticus (assembly GCA_004024925.1). Classification (NCBI taxonomy): domain Eukaryota; kingdom Metazoa; phylum Chordata; class Mammalia; order Eulipotyphla; family Talpidae; genus Scalopus; species Scalopus aquaticus. The sequence continues at coordinate 122,166 of PVIJ01002925.1, forward strand.
AGATGAATCAAGAGAAATGGATAAGGGACGGTCACAAGTAGCTTAGTTGCCCCATACTAATCTGTCCTAGCACCTGCTTACACAGCAGCCTCTGCATTCTAACCTCATTCTGATTCTTTTTTTTACCAAATACCTCCTGATTTGCTGTCACCCTACTCTCAGTTTGGATTTTTGTTATTGAATCTTCACCGAATAATAACCAAGGACTTTCCATTTCCCTACCCATTTACAGCCCAACCAGGTCATTGCCTGTGTACTCAGACTCCTGCTGGACACATTCTGGCTTGAATCCCGTCACTTCTGTCACCAATTAGGGCAGACATGGCCTGTAAAGTTCTGGAATGTGTCTCTAGAGACTCTGACATTTTAAGTAGGAAATTGAAAGACCTAGGTGGTATTTTCATTTCTTTTTCTAGTAGTTCACACAGACATGACTTTGTAGGAGAAATGAGGATGTGGAAAGTGAGTCACTAGCTACATAACTGGGACTTCGCAGAGGATTTGGTAATTGAAATCATGTTTTCCTGGCAATGGACAGATCCATTTCATAAATACTTGGAAACATTAATTTTATTTATTTATATATATTTATTCCCTACCACATTCCACAAAGCAGTTATGCCAGTTTTGAAAAACAAAGCAACACATAAAGATAAACAACTAAAGGGATTGGGCAAAGAAAAAATAAGGGTAGGGCAATAATAGAGTCAAGATTAGATAAACTCAGAAATATGAAAACCACCCCCTTTTGCCAGAAAGTCCTTTAACTTCTCTTGATATAAAGTCCTTGAGAAACTCTCTTATGGATCCTTATTGAGTAGTCAATGTGTTTCAGAGAACTGCAATCAGTATAATAAATTCATTTCATATGGTTGTAGAGTAGTTGGTTAAAAGTTGGGGTCTTGGAGTCAACCTTTCTGGATTCACCCCTGATCCTACAATTACTAGTGGTGTGATCTTGGGAATGTACTTAACACTTTTTGCTCTGCTCACATATTCACGTATGCACGTGTTCATCTAGTCTCCGGTTTTTCACGCCATGGTGGATTGATTTGGAACTATTAGGAGCTATTTCTTTGATCGTACTCAGTCTAGAAGCTTTAATCTCTATGCATTTAAAATTTCATTAAAACATATCCAGTGGTTCAGGAGCTGTGTGTGTTTTATTGAATGCTTATACCATTCATGCAGTGGCACAGAAAATAGCCGGCACAAGAAGTGTTAAGCTCTCTGGATGCCAATTTACTCATCTATACAACAGGGATAATAGTTCCTACCTCAAAGGCTAATTATGGAGATTATATAAATTAATATTTGTGAAGTGTTTAGAATTATTACAGACACAACCCCCTCACGAGGTATTAAATTAATAAAATTATTGTCTACTTAATAGTTATTAATTAATATTTGTTAATTTTTGTTAAAGTAAAAGTAATTTAATACTTCTTAGATATAGCTTTATAAAAGTTCTGAAGAATGCAGTAAAAAGCATATGGTTGGTTCTCGTGTCTGGAGTGAATTAAGAATGAAATTTAAGGGAATGGATGGATGGCATATATCTCTTAGGAAGACTGGGAAAATATGTATTAATAAATTATCAAGAGACTACCCTGATGAAATATTCTTCTGAGGAGAAGAACGTAAAAAAAATACAAATAAAATAAAATAATACATGAAGAGTACAGAAAAATATAACATTCAATTCTCAAGTCAAAAATCAGGGACTGGAATAACATTTAAGACTGTAGTTGATTAAAGCTTAGAGTATGTGTAAAATGTAATCTGAAAATTTATACAACATTTCCAGTTGATGAAGCTGGATGGGCTGGCACTTATGATTAGAATCTGATTATGGAAATGTGGATTTTGTTCAGAAAAACTGCCCTAAAAGAAAGGGTAGAGGAAGAGACCACATTGAATAAACTGAGCTATGTTTATAGTTATGTTTATACTTGTGAGGAAATCCAGGAACCTGGAAATGAGAACACGGTGGAGCCAGCCAACTGACTGAGAGTAAACTAAAAAATGTATTACAGGCTGTCTAGCCAGATAGGAGATATAAAGGGAATAAACAAATATTTAATAAGCATCTACTGCATCTGAGTGGGTTGAAGAGGGCAGAGGCAGACCAGTTCTCTTGCTTAGAACAACCAGAAAAGCTGGATAACATACAGCAAACTATTTGTGTGAAGGCAATGAAGAGGTGCTGAGACAAAGAAAGTGAGTTGTGGCTAAGTCTCCGGAAAATATGCAGAGATGAGAAGGAACTGGTGCAACTACTTTTATCCTGAGGTCATATGTTGATTCTGAGGTGGAGGGAGGGGGCTTGGGAGCTGAAAATAGGATTTGCACCTGCTGAGGCACTTGCAAAGGAACAGAGAAACCAACCATCTCTTGGTAGAAATGAGGCAGGGGCTGGTGGATGCTACCAACTTTTCACTTAGCACATTTGTCAGATACTTTGACTGTTTGGAGCAAGAAGCGAAAACATTAAAGGAGAAAGTTATAGAAGAATAGCATTTTAGGGCCTCCATGGTGGCTTAGCGAGTTAGGCGCTGCGCTGAGGAGCTGTCCGCATAGGCAGCGGCTACTCGAGTTCGATGCCTGGAGGGGGAGATTCCCATATGGCTTGGCAGACCTCTGAGGGGGAGATTCCCACATGGCTTGGCAGACCTCTCCTGCCTCGCCGCCTTCCCCTCAGGAGTGTGTTTCCGTCTATCTGCCTGTTCTGCTCCCCACTCTGTCTCTGGTGAACCCCCTTGCTGTCCCACACCTCCGGTCTGTACCCCAGCTTGTATGCATAAATAAATAAATAAATAAATAAATAAATAAATAAATAAATAAATAAAAGAAGTATAGCATTTTAGCAGACTTGGGATAGAGTGGTTAGAGTGGGACTGTCTAAGGAGAAGGGACACATCAGGTTTTCAGTGGAAAGCCAGGAGCAAACCAGGGTAGATTGGACCTTAGTAGAACTGCAGCCCTGCCTTGACTCAGCATAGTTCCTGAGTGGAACAGGATGATCTGCCACCATTCTATTTGCTTAGTGCAGAGCAAGATGAACCCTCTCCAGAAGGGGCCAACACCAACTGAAGCCTCTAAAATGTATTGAGACACAATGACCTTCTTTCATCAAAATATTAATAGGCAGGGGCCTCCGTGGTGGTAAAACGGGTTAAGTGCAGCACTATGAAAGTATCAGCAGCCACTGCAGCATGAGTTCGATACCTGGCCAGGGAGATTCCCACATGGCGCAGCAGACCTCTCCTGCCTCCACGGCTATTCCCCTCAGCAGTGTATTTCCGTCGATCTGCCTGTTCTACTTCCCACTCTGTCTCTGATGAATCCTCTCATCACCCCACACCTCTGGCCTACACTCCAGCTTGTATGCATAAATAAATCTTTAAAAAAATATTAATAGGCGTACCAAAAGACAGGGACAGATGTCTGAAAACAAAGAGAAAAAAAGAGACAATAGAAAGAAAGCCCATGGGTGATCCAAATATTGGGATTAACAAATAAGAACCTTAAAACAACTATGATTAGTATGTTCAAGAAAATAGGTAAAAATATGGAGAATTTCAAGAGTCTAAAAAATAAATGAAAATCATAGAGCTGTTAAGCAATTATCATGTGCAAATATGCCAGACATATGCTATATGCTTTATATATGCACTATTATTTCATCACCTTAAAAAATATATGAAGTATATTTTATTGTTTCTATTTTACTGGGACAACAGTTATTCATGGAGGCCTCCCTGGTGGCCTAGGGGTTAAGTCTCAGCCCTATCACTGCTACGGTTTGAGTTGGATGCCCAGCCAGGGAGCTAACCCACATATGGTACGGCAGACCTCTCCTGTCTCACCTGCTGCTCCCCTCAGCAGTGTATTTCAGTAAATCTGCCTGTTCTGCTCCCCACTCTGTCTCTGGTGAACCCTTTCACTGCCCACACCTCTGGCCTACACCCTAGTTCTACGCAAAGTAAAAAAAAGTTATTCATGTGTGTCTCTCATACATCTTCCTTTTATCTTTCTACCCCACTCTGCTTCTACTCGTGAAAGAAGAAAGATTTTATGTCTAAAAACCAAGCAGAGGGGTTGTACATAATACAGCAGGTAGAGATAGATGGGACCTGAGGGATAGGGCACTATATCAAAGAGGCTAAGCCAATATACAGAATATCTATCTATCTATCTATCTATCTATCTATCTATCTATCTATCTATCTATCTATCTATCTATCTATCTATCTATACATACACCTATATATCTGTATCTGTCGATCGATGGATCTATCTATCTATCTATCTATCTATCTATCTATCTATACATACACCTATATATCTGTATCTGTCGATCGATGGATCTATTTATCTATCTATGACTGAGCGAGGGAGCAAGAAGACAGAGGAACAGGGGCCAGGGATATAGACAGAATTTTAGGTTGTATGTGTGTATAAGGCTTTTGAAACTCGAGGTCAGATATAACTGAGGATTAGTGAAAGAAAATTGAATATTATCGTGTTTTAAAAACTATCCATATTTCTCTTTGAAATTCTTTGAAAGCACATATAAATTAATTTAAAAGTTTCCTTTTGGTCTCTGGATAGTGTTTCTTTATATACTATTTACGTAGAGACTAAACCACTTGAGATCAAAAGATTTGCTAGGGTTACAATAGATGAATACACTGAAGCTTGCAGGAGTTAAGTACGCTGCCTAAATCCACAGTAGGGAAATAATGAAGATATGAGGAACCTTGGGCCATCTGTTTCCAACACCTGTGCTTTTCACAGACAATACAAATTACATTTTACCTCAACAGATTAGAAAACTGCTGTGCATTAACTTCCAAAAAAGAGCAGTATCGGGGAGAATTTCTACTCTGAACCTAAGTTTGACGAATTAATTGGTAAAATGGGGAAATGGCATAAATGCCAGGGAAAGGCATCCTGGAGTCTGGGGATCAAGTTTACATATTTAAAAAATTAATTGAATTAAGTTTTTCTGTTAAAAAAAATAAAGCATGTGATGATCTAATGATAAATACAGGACTCCATAAAGGTCTCATTGCAGAAGCACCATTTGAGCTCAGTTTTCAGGACAGGGTAGGATTTGAACACATGGACACAGGAGAAGAAGCAACAATGTTCATGGGTGGAGCAACTTAAAGTTTGTATGTTAATTCAATTGGATTGTATGATGCTATATGAACGGGAATAATGGTATACAAGGCTGGAGTTTGAATACTTGACTGAAGAATATGGATTTTAAAGTATAATCAATAGTAAGCAACAGAATATTTTTAAATGAAAAGTGTCGTGTTTCAAGATGATTAATCTGGTGGCAGTATGTACAATGGATTGGGGAGAGGAAAGATTAAAGATATTGAGAAAAGTAAACAGATTATTGTAACACTAAGTGAAAAAGGTAAAAAAGGCTGGAACAAGGACAGTGATAATAAGACTGGAGAAGAGAAGATACAGCAATAGATGGTAGGGAACACAAGAGTCAAGTGTTACATACCTTGGATATTGGCCCCACAGAAATGTGATAGGAGTATGCGTCAGGAAGATTAATCTGGTGCCAAAGAGCAGGGGAAATTAGAAGAGGGGGAGATTGGAGGTAGGGACTCTAGTTAGGAATTTACTGAAGAAATCTTGGTGAGAACAAGCAGTGGGAATAGGAAGAAAAAGACAGTGACTACACATCTTATGAGAATATTGATATGACTTAGTGATGAAGTGGGTGTAAAGGGCAAGGGCCTGAAAGGGACTGAGGTTGCAAGCTTGGGTGAGTAGACAATGGTGGTGCTGCTATTAACAGAAAGACAGAAGTTAGAAAGAGAAGTTAGCAGTGGTGGAACATCACAAAGAGAGTTAGACAGGGAGCTGACCTCGTCAGATTTTAAAAGAACGTATGAAAATGTGTTAAAAATGAATAAGGAACCAAGGGTAGAGTTAAAGAAGTGCTGGAAACTATAAAAATGGGGTCAGGAAGGACAAAACTCCAAATAAGGCTTGCACATAAGGTAGGCACTCAAAAAATATTTGTTGTTGAATGAATGAGATGAAGCTTGTGAATTCTTCCCTGTATTAAACACTACCTCTTAGGTTTTTGCTACTTGGAGAGGTCATGTGAAAGAAAGAAGGGACATTTACATAGTATTTTTTTTCTCTCTTTTCAAGAGAAGGGGACTGGTCTTTAAACTGGATGAGGTGGAACAGAGTAGAGAGATCAGCAGCACAACATGGGTGAAGATCTATTACATGTACCCAGTCACTTTAAGTGAATTCAAGACCAGTGAAGAAGTATGGGGGGCTAAGTGAAGGGGGAAGTAGCCTTGGTGGTGCTGTCTGCATTTACTTGGCAAAATCCGCAGTGGGGAATTTGGCGAAGAAGGTAAAAGCATGGACTTTGTAGTCAATATAAGTAGGTTCAAATTCTGACTCAGCCACTTCAGTAATTGTGTGACCTTTGGTAAGTCACTTGATCTCTTCTCCATCTGTAAAAATAGGAACAACAATCTCTCTCTCACAGGTCTACTGTGAGAATTAAATGTGGTAAAATATGCAAAAACACTTGGTTAAGTGACTTATTAAGTACCCCCACCCCATCCCATGAGGATCCATTAGTGATGGGTCAACAATATATTTGTGAGTTTCCATGAGAGAGGACTGATTAAGAAGGAGTCTTTTTGGCCCCTAGAACAGTACCTGGCATGTTGTCCTCCATAAAGATTTGTTAAGTAAATATAGATTTTTAAACCCTAAGTTCAGAGGCAGGGAGATGCTGATCTTTTGTATGTAAGCCAGGATGGAAAAGAATGCTATTTCCTGTTCTTATTTTTATTTATTTATTTTTGTGTAGTCAGCAGGAGCCTGCACTTATCTTTTAATGACTATATAATACTTCATTGCTTGGTTGAATTGTAGTTCCTATAACCATTTCTCTATTTAGGACGTTTAGTTTTTTTCAGAAACATTTTTTTTTAACCATTGTAAAAAGCACTGAGATGGATATGCTGGTACATATATCTATATATATCTTTGCTACCTTTTCTGATTTTTTTTGTGGGGGTGTGGTGGGGGCTACATTTCCAGCAATGGAATTAAACATATGAAGGATCTAATTTTCCAGAAAATTTACACTGGTTCTAGCAGCGCATTAAAATGTTACTATCTTTAAAATATCACATGCAATAAGAACGTAGAGAGATTCCTCCCGAGTGAGAGCACCTCTGATATCCTGAGGAATTGGGTGGCATAGTGATCTGAGTTGTTGGGCTCTACCAGTCAGAATGCATCTGTGTCTCTGCTCTGCAAAGACAGGAGAGAGGTGTTCTTCAGATAGGAAACAGGAACTCAGTGGGTGGACCTGAAAGGGGAGTGTGAACTTTCAAACAGGAAAAAAGAAGTTGGCCTTTGATAGTGAAAGAGACACATTACTATGCTGTCCTATTGCCCATATCCTACTAGGTCAAACTTTAGCAGTTATATCCATTCTGGGATTTTGTTTACAGTTGTTTCATTTTGCTTTTTAATTGTTATGTTACTATTTCACAGATGTGCTCTTTTAGTGTTTCCATTTCAGGAAATGGCATCTACTGAGTTGTTCAAATCAAAACCAGGTAGTTATTCAATACTTTCCTCTTCCTTACTCTCAAGATCCAATCCCTTGCCAAGTTCTGACTCTTTCTCTAAAATATATCTTTAATTGGTTGAAACTCTCATCTTACAGTGTTCTAGTCCAAGGCACATTATCTCTTGCCAAGACTACCACAGTGCCCTCCTCCCTTGCTTTCCATTCTTGCCTCTGCCAGTTCACTTCCAAATTTTAGGGCAAGTAATATTTTATTTATTAACTATCAAGATAACATTGGTTTATAGTGCTGTACATGATCTGGAAATGGATTCACACATCCTCAGATGTATATCTTCATACTACATCCACAAATCAGAGCACTCATATCCCTAGGGCAAGTAATGTTTTAAAAAATTAAACAGATGGTATCATTCCTCATGATTTATTTTCATACTTTCAAACTTGACTTATAAAGCTTTGCACGATTTGATCTCTCTTTACTTCTCTAACCCCACCCTTTGACTCTCTCCCTTTGCTCTTTACTTAAGGCAAATGGCCTTTGTGTTCTTGATTCTTCTCTCAGTTCTTTACAACCTTGGGGTTTTTACATGTATTTCCCTGCACCTGAAATGTTCTCCTTGCCACCCTTTATCTGTCAAATTCTCATTTGTCTAGAGATGTTCTTATTGTAGCCTTTTCTTTCCAGAAAATTATGACAATAAAGAGTATATATGTATATATATAAATTCCATCTTTTCCAGTAGGAAGTAAGTTTCATAAAACCATAGAAAATGTTTATTATGTTACAACTGAACATCTAGGGTTTAGTACGTTATCTGGCATAGACTGAGTGCCCTTCACTTAAATTTTAACAACTAGCACAGTATTAGGAAGAAAATAGGTTTTAAAATACAGTTAGTCAAGGAAAATTTCCTGTTTCATTTAAATGTACAAAATCAGGGATTTTCAAGTTTAGTGTCATGTAATTGAATTCAAGAATTATTCTTTATAGCATGAGACCAACAAAAGCAGTAATATTTAATCCACATGTAAGAATTTCCAGATTTTTCCCTGTCCTCTTGAGGATTGGGACAGGTTTGGGGTAAGGGCAGGATTAAGGTAGCTGCTTCTCTGTGGTGGGTAGTTTAACACTTCCTCTTCTTCACTGGGGGCATGTATACTCACCAGTAGGCTGTGACACAAAGCATGGAAATGCTGCTGATTTGTCTCCAGCTCATCCCAGTCCAGCTGCCAACAGCTGGTGGGTCTGAGGATGAATGGGAGTCCATATGTCAATGACTCGCAGACCCCACTGGATTTTAGAGCCCTGGGAAGAGACAGTGGCAGTGAACAGCTCCTCAGTAATATCCAAAAACTCCACCCAGATCCACTTAAATTCAGCTTAAGCCTTAAGACCTTATTGTGAAATTCTTTAGGGCTTGGGAGCTATTCATCCTAGTACAGCCTGCACCTAGCAAGGTATTTAGCACATAGCAAATTCACAAAGGCTGTTAATAAAAGCAGTCGGCTTAGACTGGTAGATTTTCTTCTGCTGCGCTTATTCCATTCTATTCATTTCTGCTGCAGCCAGCGTTTTGCACAATAGTATGTTGACCATCTGCATTCCAGTCCTGGCACTTTTGTGGTGAGGTGCTAACAAAGGATGCATTTAAAAAGAGGATGCATTTAAGAATGTTCCCCAGTAGCATCCACGATCACAAATTGATGGACGAGCTTACTCAGATACGGGAACACTGGCACTGTCATAGGAACTAGAGAGCAGTAAAAGTAGTGTTTGCCATCATTGATAATTCTACCTTAGAAGTGGCTTGCCTAGAAGCAGGATTCTAGTACTTAGAGAAATGGGGGGGTAGGTGGGGAGGACAGATTCTATGAACTACTTGTTCCTTGAACAGAGGTCAAATCTCTCTCTTGGTGCCTAAAGACAGTAGCTATTCAATAACCATTTACTGAATTTTTATAATTCAGTGTTTATAATAAAGGTGATACACCATTTTTGGACTGATCTCTATCTCTGCATTCAGAGACTTCCTGGATTTCCAGTCCTCACCCAGACCTCAGAAGGCCCTATTGAGGCACACCTTACACCATCTGCTCCTCTGTCTCCACAATGGGCAGCCTGACCTTGTTCTTTCATGTCCATACCTGTGATTGCTTTGGAACTGACTCCTGTCCTCCTGGTCTTTGGGGATGAGGGACCTCTGGACTGCCTAGCTGGAACCCGTAACAATAAGCATTTGCATGGATTGGATGCAATGCAATGGACGTACTTGACTACCCGGAGCTTGTAACGATAGGCTGATGACTGGGATGCCATCTGGTAGAGTGTGCTGAAGTCTTCTTTGGGGTCATCCATTCTCAAGGAGCCATCAGCTGTGCCAGGGAGCAGAGACGGGCTGAGAAGTCGCTCTTGGAGATCACATTTCAGGCACACTACAATAAAAATGGAATTAGGGGAGGGACTATTTGACACAAGTTACCTCAGGCTGTGTGATTAAGAGGCAACATCTGCCATTCATTCCTCCTCTACCGCAAATAAAGATTGTGAGGAGTCAGGGGAAGAGAAGAGGAAAGTATGATTGGTTTGGGAAAGCAGAGCAGGTCTAGACTACAGTATTGCTCTATCAACCGTTAACTTACTTTCGGGGTTTGACATGATCTTTACTTTCTTTACCTCTGGGCTGGCTGAGCAGCTGCCTCACAGTGAGAGATCTGGTTTGTGATCCCAGTCTGGGAGGAACATGTGTCCTCTGTGGAGGAGGCAGCTAGCAGTATAATATGCAGAGCCCCTTTGGCAAGCACAGAGGGGAATCATGCTTCTTCTGCTTCCCTGTGGCTAGATTTTAGCAAGACTACAGTTCAGAAGGAAGAGCAGGAAAGCAGAAGTCAGTCAGCTGACAGCGAGTTTCTCTGTGGGCTCTTCTAGGGTCATTTGGGGGAAGGGGAGGAATAAGTTCCTGAAATAGTTTATTTTTTAATTCTCCAAAGACACCAAACCATACAACCTTCTGGACCTGGAATATCACTATGGCACCTGACAATAACTCTGAAGGAGCTTCAACTAGGTGTGAATTATTTACTGAGGCATATACTCTTCTGTATTAAGCTTCTGCACCAGAGGAATATGCCACATTCAGTTCTGCACAGGTCTTGAGTCCCTGACATTACAAAATTTTTCAATAAACTTTTGATGTGTACTGGTTGAACACTGCTAACAGATTTTATGAGTATATGAATGTGGAGTATTTGTGAGGCAACTAGTAGTTGGCGTTAGTGATTTATGAAAGGACTATACAAACTGCAACATCAAAACAAAAGCAGAAATATCTAGAGAAAAAAATAGATGTCAAATCCAGCTAGTCCTCCTGGATCCAGCAATAAGACCTAGACGATAATTCTGGGTGAGACAGTTTTTAGCCTGGTGTGTCTCAGAGCTCAGGATGTCAGTAGGAGGGACCTTGCCTAAGACTCCAGCTCCCCCTCATTTTCTCTGTGCCTGACTTCTCCATTGTCGTGTCCCTGGGCTTTGGGACTAGAGAGCTGTGTTCCTCTGGCCAACGTTCTCAACTGTGACAGCCGTAAAATCACTAGGGAACTTTAAAAACATACCAGTGTGTGGACCCTATCTCACACCAGTGAAATCGGAATCTCTGCTGATGGAACCAGACATTGGTATTTAAAAAGTTCTTCATGTGATTCTTACTGCAGTCAGAGCTGAAACAACTGATGTATAGTTTCAGCAGCATTCCAAATCTAGGAAAGCTGTTTTAGCAGGGCGTGAGTCTAGGACCAGGTATGCTTCTCACTGCCCAAAACCTGATCAGGTACAGAGAAGGCAGGCCCCAAACCTAAGCAGTGAGAGAAGACACTCACTTGAAGATTACTATGCACCCTGTGCCTCAGAAGGGGACCAGTGAGGGAAGCACCTAGATAGGAGATGAAGGGCCCCAGGCAGCTACAGAGCAGGTGATGTGGGATGGAGACATTTGTAAGGAGAGTCCAAATCAATATCTGAGGAACAGTCTCTCTAAAGATCCTATAGTGGGAAAGGTTGGGGGTCTTCTTTTGTCTCATTATTTGTAGTGAGCCACATTTTCAGAAAACCACACATGTGGCAATGCATCAGTTTTTTAAAACAATGGATAACTATTGTGTGGTCTTTCTGGTCTCAGGTGGGTCATACCCACCCCAGAGGGGGCCTGCTTTCTTCAGAAGCCTAAGCACCTGATTCCAGCGAAGATCTTCCCAGTGGAAGAGCTAGATCTAAGGTCTACTATGTACCCTGAGAACCTGCAGATTTCTGAAAATGATTGCAGATAAACATTCTGGCTCTGACCCTGGTGCTGAAAGCCATAGATGGGCAGGACAGAGCAGAGCAGGACAGAGCACATAACTATGTGTAAAGGTGTGCGGTAGTGGAAGAAAGGCTGGTTGCAGGAATTCCTGACTTTTGAGGTTCCCTTCATCCCCAGTCCTCCTAAAGAGAAGTGCCCAGCATGACACAGCCCCTTTGTTCAGAATTCACCAGCATGAGGCAGGGCCCTGGCTCCGGAGGACGATAGATCTGAGTTTGGAGAGTGAGCTCTGGACTGAGAGTAATCAAATGTACAAAATACTATATAAATTTCTAATGGTAAGAGTTAAGAGTGGGCTTTAGAATTGCCTGGCTTCAGATATTTGTTCTGATATTAATTTTCTATGCATCTCTGGAGTAATGTTTAGTCCTTCTAAATTTGAGTCTGTAAGTCTCATCTGTAATATTGTACTTAATTGATTCTAAGACATCCCCCCCGCCGCCCACATACTAACATCTCTTTGTATGTCTTACAATTTCATTGACCATGCAGACACTCTTAACCTTTTCTTACTACTCTAACTTAAAAGAGCTCTTTTAGTATGAATAAAATACTATTTCTACGTGATAAGAAAGCAAGCATGATATTTAATTGGTAGTTTTTTTCTTTCTTAGTGAGATAAAATAATGGTGTATCTTATAATTGATAACATTTTAGATCTGACTATGTGATGATAGCATCTGTTTCTGGTGCTGTCTGAAGATGAAATGGGATAATGCAAGAAAAGGAGTTAGCACAGTGCTGGGGGTAAGGGGGAACAGATAAGAAGTGGACTCCAGGGAATGTGGACAGAGAGAAATTGGTACTATTGGACAAAAGGGATAGAAAGGAGGTTATGGAAAGATTTTATACATATAAAATCAAGGGAAGTTGTCAAAGATATATAAAGCCCTAGATTAAAATAGGGTTGGGTGAGTTAAAGACTAGATAGCTATGCCTAGAAAGAAAGCTACAAGCTATGTCTTCTCTTTTAGAGGTTGGGGTATGTATCCATTTTCCTCCTTGAACTCCTGTTGTTAAAGGGGAGGATGAATTTTAGTCCTCTCCTTTTGGAGATGGGCCTTGAAGAGTCATCTTTCCCAAACTAGTGTGGCTGAGTATGCCCATGGACCCTTTTACAGGCCTGCCCTGCACCCCAGGTCCTGAGTCAACCTTCAGGGGATGGGAGAATAGAAATAGCCTTATCCCTATAATCTAGTGGGACTCGGAATGAAGTATCACTACCAGCCAGCACAATATCTAGAGCCTTGCTGGAATGCCTGAAATGTTAGCTTCATCTCTTGGTCTCAGTATGCTTTGTGAACTCAGTTTGGGGTCGCTCGCTGTCCTTCCTGAGGTATGTCTCTGTAGTTTCTTCAGTTCCCTTCAATTTGGTGTGTCCCTAGCCAAAAGACTTCTATTTAATCTTCGTTCTTTTCCTGTCCCTGCAGGCCCTGTTGATGTTGTTGAGTACAGTATACCTCTAATTACAATGTCAAGAAAATCTACTGCATAAAAACTGAAGAAATTGGGAAAAATATACAGTAGTCCCCTTGATTCATGGGGGATACATTCCAAGACTCCTAGTAGATGCTTAAAACTGCGAGTAATACCACACCCTATACACACTGTGTTTCCTATACACACATAGCCATGATAAAATTTACTTATGAATTAGGCACAGTAAGAAATTAATGATCATTAATAATAAAACATAAAATTGTAACAATATACCATAAATTATGTTAAATGTGGTCTCTCTCTCTTTCAAAATATCTTACTGTATGGAATATTTGTAAGCCACAGTTGACCCTGGGTAACTGAAACTGGCAAACGAAACCATAGATAATGAGGGACTATCCTATGATTCACTGTGCTCTTAGGCAGTATAGTGGATGGCCTATTATTGAGGCGTCTAAATCTTTACCCCTAAAGTAACTGGTCCTTGCTGTCTGTGCTTAATTAAGTTTCATGTTCTAACTGTGGTCACTCTTTAGAAATTCTTTTCCTAACCTTCATGTTTACACTGGATAGCCTCATCCGATCCTACCCCAATCCCTAAACCTCAACGACTCTGTATTCTGATACACCAATCTAGAGACTTAATCTTAGACTATATAATCACAGCCTCTATAACATGTATCTTTTTTTGGGGGGGGGTGTACTTGGATTATCTCTGGCTCCTGTAATGCTGTCAAAACACTGTGAAGGAAGAAGAAGATGAATATGCTCTTGGTCTGTTCCATTGTTTTGTAACCAGGCTTTGAAGAAAATCTCCATGCTGACAATATCATTATCTATAGTCTGAAGGTCAATGTCAGTCCCCAGCATACAACTCTCTGAAAAGAAAGGGAAACAGCAGTTAAAATGTTTTAATTTTTGAACCATAAATTTTGAAAAGTATAACATTTGAAATGCACTCATTTTTTTCACTCATCAATCTATCTCTAGATATCTAGCCTAGAGACATTCCTGGATAGTACACAAAGAGATTATGCAAAGATGGTCAGTATAGTATTTTGAAATTACAAATAATAAAAACCTCAACTGGGAAGCAATTCCAGTGTCCATCAAGTAGGGGATTGTTGAAATAAATTAAGGTGTACTCAAACTATTGGATATTATGCAACTTTTAGCAAAGTAAAAGTCAATGTACTGACAGGGAAAGCTAAGAGAGAATAAGTGAACAGAGAGAGTTGTAGAATAGATACATATGAGCTCATTTACATAAAAATAAGTCTGTTGGCCTAAGTACGTACATATGCATGTAAATACATTTTACAAAGGTGTGGAAGGCTACTACCAAACTGTTAGCAGTGAGCAGGAGAGGAAATGGGGCAGAGATCTGAGATGTGTTCCCTTTTAATTGTTCATACTTCTATCCTGTTTGAATCACATTGTAATCATGTATTTTCTATATTTAAAAAACAGTCTAGGGTGCAAAACGGCTACAAAATTCTCCAGCAACGCAAGTTAAATACTTAGTTAACAAGGGCAATGTCCGCTTTATGCTGTTTCACAGTGAAAACACATTCAATTATTATTTCTGTTGCCAAAAAAAATCTTTAAAAGACTAGGGGCTTCCCTGGTGGCTCAATGGGTTAGGTCACAGCACTATGAAGCTATCCAGAGCTACTGCGCCGTGAGTTCGATCGCTGGCCAGGGAGCTTCCCACATGGCAGGGCAGACCTCTTCTGCCTCGCCCGCTGCTCCCCTCAGCAGTGTATTTCAGTCGATCTGCTTGTTCTTCTCCCCACTCTGTCTCTGGTGAACATTCTCATCGCCCCCATACCTCTGGTCTACACCCCAGTTTGTACGCATAAATAAATAAATATTTAAAAAATATTTAAAAAACTAAAAGAAAAAAAGATGAATGCCTGGGTTCCATCTCAGTTCTGAGATAGATTGTACAAGTTTCTCATTGGTGTATTGTATCTCACAAGTGTGATTAGCAGCCTAGAAGACAGAGATGGTCTGGTGGAGTGTGATTTGATCTAAAACTGAATGAATGGAGCTGGGCTGGTGGGTTAATGAGGCATTGCTGGTCCAGCTCAGGATTTGGGGTATGGGTTTGCAGTTAATGTCAGTAAAAGCCAAAAATTAGGTGGTGGAGGAAGAACAGAGGAAATGAGGCAATAATTGGAAAGAAACCTAAGGTAACCCAAATTTTTTCACCTTACCATGAGGGACTCTCTCAAATACCTTAACAAAGGGCCTAAGAAAATCCAGTTGCTCCAATGAATTAACGTCTGTGTATGACTCATGGACCCCAGGGAGAAGGCTGGTTTATTTCTAGTACATTCCTGAGGACAAGTCTGCAGAGGTGGCAGACTCTCCACAGGAAACAAAGAGCTTCAGTTCAACACGTTGGTACCCACACAGGCGAGGTGTGGTGAGACTTAAATGAATGACTTTATGTCCTATTTAATGGCTGTTGGCTGAAAAAGGGCTCCAGATGCATTTCACTTTGACCAGTGTGATTAAAACTCTGTCTTCTATGAAGAGTTATGAGGACTCATTAATTATTTCATTCATTCTCCTCCAGTAGTTCTTTTTTTTTTTTTAAAGATTTATTTTTTATTTATACATTCAAGCTGGGGTACAGGCCAGAGGCGTGGGGCGGTGAGAGGGTTCACCAGAGACAGAGTGGGGAGCAGAACAGGCAGATCAGAGATACACTGCTGAGGGGAGCAGCGGGTGAGGCAGGAGAGGTCTGCCACGCCATGTGGGAATCTCCTCGGCCGGGCGTCGAACTTGCAACTTGCATCGCCGCTGCCGACAGCTCCACAGCGCAGCGCTCAACTGCTGCGCCACCGGGGAGGCCCCTCCTCCAGTAGTTCTTATGTACTTCTACCAGGCGACTTTTCTAAAACATGTTTTTATTAGCTCCTTCCTTTGCTAAAGGACTTCTTCCTTCTGTCATCTTCTTTATTGTCGTCTCTCATCCTATACCACTTGGTACTATCATTATCCTTCAGTACTCCATCCTTCCTTTCTTCTGTGATGCTTCATATAATTCCTCCCAAATTCATTCATGTACCGTATTCCCACCTCTACTTCTGAGTTTACAAGCTTGCATAGCTGATACTTAGCAATGCTGTGAGTTAAACAATTGTTCTCTCCTTTTCAGCTCTCACTGCTTTTCCCTGTAACTCTTCCGCTTCAACTACACTTGTCTCCTTGCCACATGACTTCCTTCCTTCCTGAGTACTTTTATTACTCTGTCAATTCATGGCCTGCACCTTCTCCAGAATTCAATTCAGAACTAACTTGTCCAGGAAGTTATGTTTAATTGCATCCTCCCTTATTGGGCTTTAATCAGCACCCCTTGGGTATCTGTGAGTTTCATCTAGACAACACTAATTTTACTTGTTAATTTGTTTCTTCTGAAGTCTTTTCCTTCTTTTTCCATGAGTTTTGAAAGGCAATGGGGTCTTGTCGAAAGACCAGGGTTTGAATTGTGGCCTGAAAGTTGTGCCTGTGTGACTTTGGGCAAACTCCAACCTATTTTGTAATTATAGTGAGGCATAAGAAGTGAGATGATTGGGGCGGGGGGGAGGGGGGAATAAAGGGGGGAAAAAAAGAAGTGAGATGATTATCTGTAAAGGGCAAGCAGTAGGTCCAACAAATGGCATTTTCTCCCTTTTCATTCATCAATAAAATGATGTGTACTTACAGGGTAAGAATGTGCTTTCCTTTTAACTTATTTTTCCCTGGTTACCCCTTAGTGACTGCTTTTCTCCCACTCCCCTTGTGCCCCCTCCCACCAAACATACATAAGAACATCAACACCTGCTACTGTGTTCCTTACAAATACAACTAAATATGCTAAACCGGGAGAATAGGGAGACTTCTCGTGCTTCAGAAGGTGAAGGGCAGGCCCACAATAACAAGGAAAGCTATGCTTAATTGCATCCTCCCTGGGCACTGAATGAGGCAGCTCCCACTGAGTGTATGAGACAGCAAAGTCACCAGAGTTGAAGTGTCTGAGTGTCTGGATGGTTCTGACAGTGAGGAAGGCCTGGCTCCCTGCAGCCCAGTCGCAGGAAGCATTCACATTCCGTTTTTGGACTTGCCCTGCCCCCCTGTGGCCACAAACAGTGACTTCCTTTACTGAGCTCTAAGACTTTTCGGAAAGACCACAATATCAGGAAAAAGTAAGAAAGCTCAATGATTGACAATAAGATCATGCCTAAAACAACCCACAAGTCAACCCTAAAGTAGGAATGGAAATGTATTCAAAATGACAGAATTTAACACTTTAACACACTTACATGTATATATATTGTGTATTTCTTTCTTGACATAGAATGTCCAAAGCAGTGGTCCAGGGCAATGGTACTGCTGCCCAGTCCTGCACGTCCTCCCCAGTCCCACAGGACCCTGACTTATAGGCCAGACTATTTCTTTCCAAATGGCCCTCATATGACCTGTCCTTTGGCATCATGGATGGGCCTTAGGAGTTCTGGGAGCTTCGATACTGTATACCATTTTATCTGTATGTTGGTGCGGTTGAGGCAGAAGAAAGGCCTTTAACTTTTAAAAAAATATTTATTTATTTATGCATACAAGCTGGGGTGTAGGCCAGAGGTGTGGGGTGGTGAGAGGATTCACTAGAGACAGAGTGGGGAGCAGAACAGGCAGATTGACTGAAGTATACTGCTGAGGGGAGCAGTGGGTGAGGCAGGAGAGGTCTGCTGCATCATGTGGGTCAGTTCCCTGGACGGGTATCAAACTCATGCTGCAGTGGCTCTGGATAGCTTCATAGTGCTGTGCTTAACCTGTTGCACCACCAGGGAGGCCCAAGGCCTTTAACTTTTATCAGATTTTTCAAGAGAGCTCTGTGACCCCTAAAAGGTCTAGAACCTATCAAAATCTTAGAATAATAGTATCTTAGCCACCTTGTTATAATCAGTGCAACCAGTGCTGTCTAACCTCTGAATGCAAGAGTAGCTATAGGGTATTGATAAATAGGATAAAGAGCCAAAGCAAAGTCTGTGCAGGAATAGCTATGCAGAGTCAGTCAACCACTGTCCCTAAACTAACAATGCTGTGAAGATAATCTCCAACAGCTAATGACATTAGGGGAAGTCCAGCCTGTTTTTCTGAGTTTATTTGCCTCATCTGTGGAGGTGATGCTTGGTCATTGTGAAAAGCAGAAGTCTTTGAAAGGAGGTGGTAGGGATGTGGTGGGTATGGCAGTGTGGACTCTTCAGAGAAGTGAGTGCAGGACTGACCAAGTGGTGGCCATATTCTTGGGGATCTAGTCCACACGAGGGGTTAAAGCATCACTAAAACTGTAACGATATAGAGAAAATTTATTTCCCAGAACTTTCTTAGGTAGAAGAGTTCTTTCATTTGTTCACTTATTCATTTCCCCACTGTTCACTTGCCATTGAACTAATAATTTACCTAGTGCCTTTTATGAGCCAGGCGGTGAGTGATGTCAACTGTGAAAGACAAATTCTCTGCTTTTAGGACAGTAGAAGAACAGAAAACAAATAGACATTTTCAGATGATAGATACCATGAAGAAAAATATAGTAAAATCAGGGTGTGTATGTGTGTGTACCAGTTTTTAGCTTGGCTGGTCAAAAGTATTGTCTAAGAAGGTGATAGCTGAGCAGGGACTTGAACAAAGTGAAGGAAAGCATCATGAAAACGTTTCTGTTCCTTATAGAGGGATCAGCAAGTTTAAAGGTCTTGAAGTGGGAATGTGCTTGATTTGGTGGAGGAATAGCAAGAAGGCTAAAACAGAATAAGGGAGGAAGTGAGGAATGGTAGCTGTGGGGTTAAAGGGTGAGACTCTCAAAGGAACATGCTGTGTAACAACAGGTAATGACTATACTTCCTTCTGAGAAGGGTGAGCCCCATTATTGTTAGGCCTTGGTTTTGCTTAAGGAAGTGTTCAAGACTGGCAGGAAAGAGCAGCATGCCTTTTCTTTCTCTTTCTCTTTGCAGATTTTGGGTCCTAAACAAGTGTTGAATTAGTATTTTGAAATTATTTGCGGGATCCCCCATGTCTCAGTACAGCCTTGACATACACGCTTTCTTTTTATTGAGGGGGTGGCAGTGGTTGGCAGAGGGGGGAGGAGTTTGGCAGTCCCAGAAGCAAAGCTCAAAGCAGTTCCCTCACCTCACAGGGGACATGCCTCCTTTCGAGCTACTCAGGGACTCTATATAGTAGAGGATGTCCACCCACTTGGCTCTCATCAAGTTGGTGCAATTTAAAGTGGGCTAAAAATGATTGACTACCGAGCCTCCCTGGTGGCTCAGTAGTTAAGTGCAGCGCTGCGGAGCTGTCGCAGCTGCGATGCGGGGTTGTGAGTTCGCTGCCTGGCCAGGGAGATTCCAGCATGGCATGGCAGACCTCTCCTGCCTTGCCCGCTGCTCTCCTCAGCAGTGTACTTCAGTCAATCTGCCTGTTTTGCTCCCCACTGTCTCTGGTGAATCCTCTCACCCCCCCACACCTCTGGCCTGCACCCCGGCTTGTATGCATAAATAAATAAATCTTTAAAAAAAAAGATTGACTACTAAGGAATTAAAACTAAAGATTCACAATGGATAGTTTCCGTCATGAGTGATGAACTAGGGAACTCCTAATCTGATACAGGTTCCAATGTAATTTCAAATGTATTTTTTCAGCCCTCAATAAACAGGTAAATGAAGGAAAAAAAAAAAAAAAGGCTTCCAGAGCAATTGCTTTGGCTGGGAGAGCAATCTTTACAGAATCTCTTTTTCTCAGGAATGTGTGCTTTTAAGGGGGCAGAAGTCTGTGATTGCCCTTTGGGAGAAGCTGCACTGTGTCTTCACATGTCTGGGGTCAGAAGAGCAACACTGAGTGACAAGGAACTGGCAGTATTCCCTGCCAGCCAATCCTGCTTTGAGTTGCACACTTGTGTTGTCCTGGCCAGTGCGTGCAGAAAAGAGATGCTGAGCCTTTGACTCCCACAGAAATTGCTTGACAAGGTCGCAACCGGGGTAGAAGTCGGATGTGATATCTCTGCCCATAAGAAAATCAAATATAACATTTTATAGGTAAAATAATAAGAACTCTCCTTTTTCTGTAAGAACTATGATTAAATTTCTCTAGTATGCCTGCATGCATGTAGCCCTTCCCTCATTGTCTAAAGCCCCATGAATGGGCCCAGGTCCTGAGCTGCTCCTTTGGTAAGAATGCATTCTTGCCCAGTTAGGAGTTAATGATCAATACTAAAGAACATTTACTTCCCTTCCATACATTCTCTGACTTGCCTCAAGGAGTCATCACAAGATGGTTTCTTAGATGAATTGCTTTAGGAAGCCTTCCTCAAACAGGATGTGGTATTTCTGTCCCTGTATGTTTTAAGCTAAAAAAGTTTTAATCTACTAACCAGGATAATCAAAGCAGGACTACTTACGGAGGAGTTAAACAATCAGCCTGTCTCCAGTTAATTGACCATTGTCTGCAAGCAAGTAGCTTCCCTTCTTTTAACCATTAAACCTAAACAAATGCAGGACTGCTCTTGTTAATGGTAAAACTGTCCCAGCTCAAGGACCACCACTCAGAATAAAGTCCAACTGCTTCTTTTACCCTAAGGAAGTTTAGACAAAATGGTTTCACAGAGTAATTATCTAGCATCCCCTATAGTCTCCAGTTGGCCAAATATCAGTCATAAAACATCTTAACCTCAAAGAAACTAATCATTATAGACTTCAAACTTCAAACAGGTAAAACTATCTCCTAGATGCCCTGTTTTTTCTGAAACTAGTAATTGATCACTGTTTAGAATGTACACACTTAAGTTATGTAATCTATTATTGTCTGTTACAAATGTACTTGCTTGCTAATTTTTAGTATAAAATCCCGCTTTCTGGGCAATAAAGCAGAGCGGCCTTGAGCATTCCCGGTGTGTGTGTGCTGTCTCTCACTCCCTCCTCCTTTCCCCTCACAACCCACTGACGCCTTCCCCACCCTCCCCAGGACCTGAGAAACATTGGTCGGAGTGGGGCCTCTGACAAAGAGACCCTGCAGGTGCTGGAAAGAAGGGTACTGGTTATGCAAGGATGTGTGGATGCAGGACACCAGGTGTAGCACCTCATCCAACTCTGCACCCCAGCGCTAGCACAGTGTCTGGCATGTAACAGGAGCTCAGTAGATAATCCACTGCCCAGAAAAAACTAATTCAAGTCAGCATCTGTTTCTTTCTCTGTGACCTTAAGCCAGTCACTTCATCTCTCTAAGCTCAATTTCTCTATTTGCAAAGTAGGAATGATAATAATACCTAGTATAGGCAACAATACCTATACTGGAGTGTAAAATTTTCACACCTGAAGGTATTTTGTGGAATTGAAAACATCATGCAACTATAAGGATTAAAGCATGGGAAGCTGTTCCCCAGCTGTCTATATGTGAGCATTTTAATCACCAAAAGCCACAGTTTGCCTGCTATCCCCATTCCTTGCTCCTCCCTCTCTTCCTTCCTCTTTCTTTCCCTTTTTTGGTGACATTTCTCTTCAATAAATTATTTGACTCACGTAATAAAATACATTTTGTCTATGGGTTTCAGCTCTATTTTCATTTTAATGGAAAAAGAAATACAACCCACATGCAGAAGAGGTTGGTCACTACTAATTAAGATAGATCAAAGTCTGAAGAGTAGTTTGACTTGGGAAACACGAGCTTAGATAGTATTGAAAAAGTCCTCTCTGTGCAAACTAATTTGCATATTCTATAAATACAAAAGTTTAATGCAACTTTGAAAAGCTGATTGGGAAAAAAGTGTTTTCATAGGCACTACAGTGGGGGAGGAGAGCAGGAAAGTGGGTTATTTCAGGAAGTTTGAATGAAGAAGGAAGTGGGTCAAGGAAGGTATTAAATCTGTTGGCATGGCCCTGGGAACTAGACCAAGGAGTTTTGCTTCCTTATTGACCAAAGGAGCTGAGAGAGAGATCTACTCTGAGGTGAAAACAAAAGTAGGAAAGATCAAGAAAGACTATGCCCCACGGGGAGCCAGGTAGAATAAGGCAAGGTTGAAAAAAGACACTGAAACAAAAAAAGTCCTAAAACATACCCCAAACAACAAAGGCATTTACTTAGATTGTGTAAGAATGTTGTGACCCTGTATCTGCATATGCATTTTCGAATTGCTAGAGGTGTACCTTAGGGTATCTGATTCCTAAGAGTGGGAGTGGTGAGTCAAAAGTTAATGCATCTGTAGTTTTGTGAGAGACTGAGACTGCTGAATTCCCTCCAGAAGGGTTGTATCACTGTGCATTCAATCAGCAGTGTAGCAGCTCATGGAAGTGCAGCTTCACCATAGAATGTATCATCATTTTTTTCTTTATTGAGGTAACATTGGTTTACAACACTGTATATGATTTAGGGAGATTGGCACAAACCTCCTCTCCTGTATGTCCCCACTCCACCCCCACCACCCAAGCACCCACAGTCCTTTACTCTAGACTGCTGGGGTCCCTCCTCCCCTTGTTCCCACTCCTCCTCCCCCTCCCCCTCTAGCAGCCTCTATTTTGAAGTCATATTTCTAGCATTTGTGTTGGTTTGGTTTTGTCAATTCATTTGTTTTTTCCCTTCCATATTCTACTTATAAGTGAAATCATCTGGTATTTGTCTTTTTCTTGACTTATTTCATTTAGCATAATGTCTTCCAGCTCCATTCATGTTGTTGCAAATGGGAAGAGTTCTTTTTTTTTTTAATATAGCTGAGAAGTATCCCATTGTGTATTTACACACATCTTAATCCATTGCTCTGTTGATGGGTGTTTAGCTTGTTTCCGTAATTCGGTTGTTGTAAATAATGCTGCAATGAACATAACAGTGCATAAACCTCTTCGAATTTCTATTCTTCTAGCATAGATTTTCTATCTAGAAAATTCTATCCTACCTACTTAGATGGTATTGAAAAAGTCTTCTCTGTGAAAACTAATTTGCATATTCTATAAATACAAAAGTTTAATGCAACTTTGAAAAGCTGATTGGGAAAAAAGTGTTTTCATAGGCACTACAGTGGGGGAGGAGAACAGGAAAGTGGGTTACCGTGTTTCCCAAGTTAAACTGTTCTTCAGACTTTGATCTATCTTAATTAGTAGTGACCAACCTCTTTTGCATGTAGGTTGCGTTTCTTTTTCCATTAAAATGAAAATAAAGCTGAAACCCATAGACAAAATGTATTTTATTATAACTTGAGTCAAATACTTTATTGAAGAGAAATGTCACCAAAAAAGGGAAAGAAAGAGGGAGAATTCTATTCTATAGGTAAATTCTTTTCTATAGATAGAAATTTCAATTCTACCTCTTCTATTCTTCAGGTAGATACCTCAGAGTGGAATTGCTGGGTCATATGGTAGATCTATTTTTAATATTTCTAGAAACCGCCATTTTGTTTTCCACTGGGGCTGCGTCAGTGTACACTTCTGCCAACATTGTATGAGGGTTCCTTTTTCTCCACACCCTCACCAACATTTGTTGTTTGTCTTTTTTTAAATATGGGTCATCTCACAGGTGTGAGATGGTATCTCATTGTGGTTTTGATTTGCATTTCCCTGATGATAAGTGATATTGAGTATTTTTCCATGTGCCTGTTGGCCATTTGTATTTATTTAGCTCTTCTGCTCATTTTTTTGATTGGGTTCTTTTTTTATTTTTGTTGAGTTGTATGAGTTTTTTGTAGATCTTGGATTTTAGCCCCTGTCAGATGTATGATGTTCAAGTGTTTTCTCCCAGTGGGATATTTTTTTGTTTTCATGATAGTTTCTTAGGCCGTACAGAAAACTTTTAGTTTATTATAGTCTCATTCGTTTATTTTTGCTTTTGTTTTCCTAGCTGTTGGAGTTGAGTCCTCGAAGACATACTTGAAACCAGTGTCATGGAGTGTTTTGCTGGTGTCCTCTACGTATTTTATAGTTTCCAGTCTTACATCCAGTGTTGTCACACTTTTTTTTCCAATCTAATTTTTTTTATTGTTATTTATGTCTTTTACATTTTGTATTCCCCTTGGGCAGCCCACCACCAATTCACCCGTGATCCATCTCCATGGTCCCCTGTATTCTCCTCTCTTCCATTTTGTGCCCTTATCCTCCCCTCAGCCCCCCCCCCCCCACTGCTGAGTGTCTCTCTCCCACCCGGCCTCCCTATAGCCCTGTTATAAGTGAAACCATTCGATATTTTTCTTTTTCTTTTTGGCTTATTTCACTGAGTACGATTCCCTCTAATTCCATCCATGTCGCTGCAAATTGCATGTGTTTATCTTCTTTCCATGCTGAATAGTATTCCATTGTGTATATGTACCACATCTTCTGGATCCAATCATCTATTTTTGGACATCTGGGTTGCTTCCATACCTTTGCTATTGTGAACAGTGGCGCAATGAACATACGGGTGCATGTATCCTTTCGGATTAGTG